>SNQJ01S0166050.1:0-15569 GCA_010110895.2 Picea sitchensis | reverse complement strand
ATTTTCGAGACACAAGACCTCTCTGTATTTTTACGAATTATACAATGATTTTTTCTCAATCTTCAAAAGGCTATTGTTGGGCGAGAATACTTCAAGGATATGACCAGGATAACAAATTTCTAGAGAAAAACATGAATGATATAACAAATGAAGAATCAAAGTGTCATGAGGATATTTTGTTCCAAAGAAAATACTTCTTTTCTCCAGTATCATGTATATTAAAAATTATTCATTACAGAGGTGGCAAAGAAATACAACTTCTAACTACTTATTTTCCACTAAAAAGGAAAACTCAATTCATCCCCTTGCCATGGAAGATTGTAGATTTCATTTTCAGAAACATAAATAAAATCAATGAGTTTGCAAATGACTTCAAAAATGTAAATTTAAAGTATGTTGAAAAGATAAAGGGGTTTGATCCTAATAAAATATTTGTCAAACATATGCTATCAATAGAATTCAATAACTCGTTCATCTATACTATGTTGAATGAAGAAGAAGATAACACTCAAAGTGCTCCAGTACAAAATGTTGGTGACTTAGAAACAATAATCAATACTAATGAGTTTTATAAGAAAAAAGGAAAGGGTCCTAGTGAAAGGAGCATCCGGTCTCCAATTGCTACTCCCAAAACTACCACATCTCAGAGCAATGCTCCAATGTCTTACCCAATTAGAAAGATTGCCAACAATAGTTCCAGCAGTGGAGTAGAGAAGAATCCCCCCCCAAGAAACTCGAGAATTCACATAAGTTACCTATGAGAAAGAAAATAAAGAATTTAATACAAGATGAAGAGGAAAACATTATAGAAAATGACATCCAAATTTTTTTTGTAGATGACATAGAGATAGAGGTGGATACTAAGAAAACATTTCCCACAATGGAACAACCATAAAATATAAGTCAACAAAATTATTTATTGGAAGTTGTTGCAAATGAGATTTTTGGTTAATAGGAATCCTTCACTTTTCAAAGTGCTATTTTTATAAGGAGTCTAAAAAATTGATTGTGGAAAGAGGTGATTAGAAAAATTAAAGGGGAAATCTTGCTCGGAGGTTGACCTGAAATACATACGGCCATCCCAAATTTATAAAATTCACAGAGCAACCAGGGAAGTTCTTTATGATTCTATTGATGGATTAGAAACTAAAAATGTACGTTAAAAAAAAATATCATAGAATTGGGAAATCGTTTAATGCCTCTTCCAATCCTGGAAAGTCCTTTGTCAATGGTAAAACCAACCACACCTGTCATTAAGTTGAAAGGATTTGAATGTCTACTGACAACGATCAAGAGCTATGTAGAAAAAATATTAAGAAGAGAATGTCACTAATAACATAAGCATGTGAGGTATCAAAAAATGTTTTTTTCTTTTGGATCAAGGGAAAATTGCTTTCATGAATATCTACCAGATGATTTAAAGAAAAAATAAAGTTCCTACACTAATATTGTATTACCATTTGGAATTAAAGTCTCAAACATGACATACTTGAGAATAAGAGAGGAGGTTCTACCTTCTCCAAGTCGAATAAAAAAACTAAATATTTGTTGGAAGGAAATGTAACGAACCTCCCCGTTACGACGACAACCTCTCATAGCAAGTGCAATTTTTTCTTTTTTGTTTTTAAAAGTGTGTACACGCGTGTACAAGGGAAACAACAGATTTGACTCTACATCGCCACCCGAGGACTAACAAGACGCAACAACGACGAACACAACAAGACAACGTAAGACGCACATCAAGTAACTGCATGCATTTAATGATGAATCAATCGAGAATGAGCTAGACTGACTACCCACCCGTCCTACCCTGCAATGGTTAGGACCTCCAAGACACATAAACAATGCTCAAGCCCAGGTTCCCATCGATTTTAACCATTTAAGGTCCCAGGGCTGGCGACTGTTCTGAGGAACGTGGAGGTGACTACATCTCGCCTAACACAATAAGACCAAGCCTTCTAAGCCAATGATAAATACAAAACCATCAAATCGCAATCAACAAGGTTATCTAATAACCACATAACTACAATAACCCTTACCATACCTGATAACCACTTTACCTTTTAGGTTACGAAATCTTGCAATTAAATTACAATCAACAATTTATTTATTATCGAATAACCATAAAATTGCAATATCCTTTACCTTACATGATAACCACGTTACCCTTCTTATTACTAAACCCTTGCGATAAATTACAATTACATAAATTTTATATGTTTCAACCATAAAATTTCAATGACCTTACATGATAGAAATATTGCAAATAAACAATGAGGGGCTCACATTCATAAGTTATCAATGCTAGCATAACAATCTTCCTGTTGAAGGAACCTTACATTTTATATGATATCATTCACAAGGAATTACAAGAACATTCCCTAATCATAACCATATCATCACTATCTATCTTACAATAACATTACAATTAAATAACTAGGATTTTTCCTTTTATTTGTTATGAATAACAATGACACTATGGTAACATTACCATAACCTAACCATATCATCACTTTTATATTACAATAATATTCAATTGAATTAACGAGGACTTTACAGTGTATTGTTATTATTAACAATTGGAACTACAATGGTAAAACCATAAATTAGCCATATCGTTGCCTTTATATTAAATAGTTTTGCAATTAAAATAACAAGGGCCCTACATTTTATTGGTCACAATTAACAATGAAATTGATGAATCTTCCATAAATAACTAGATTCTTATTATTAATATTCCAAAGACCATGCAATAAAATAGCATTGACCTTACTTTTAAATGATAACGATGATTGGCCTTACGTTTTATCCTTTACCAATAATACATTTACAGTCACAACAGTTACATTTACATAACCAACAATAAAATACAGTCGCAAAAGTTACACCCTTTCTATCACAGCGTTAGGTATCAAGACAACAAGGCTGGCAGCTATGAGTCCTGTCAGAGCCCGTTCTGGCAACCAAAGTGTGCATGCCATAATTCATGCATCCATTTGGTAGCCATTAATGGAAGTGGTCAGAGGAAGAATCAATGGAAGTTCCCCAAATGGTGACTATAGTTTCTAAAAACATTCGGCAACTCCCTCTTGAAGGCACAAAAATCTATTCATGCAGTGCGCAGAGAGAGGACGTGTCTGCAATCGTCGAACATGGCCTTACGCCAGTTGCAAAGGCAAGAGTAATAAGGTTTAAAAGATGTCGGGTGAAGTGTACGAGGTGGATGGGGTCTGAAGCTTAAACGAAGCATTCGTCCAACGATAATACCACCATAAGCAATCAAAAAAAACAATCTGGGCCGTAGCAGAGAAATCAGGTCCTGTACAGGCGAAATAAAAGAATGGTGATATTAAAAATATCGCCCAGCAAAATTTGTGGAAGGAATTAAAATTTCAAGGTTTACAGTGGACAACCGTAGGTGAAAACATATGTGCAATAACCAGGGTGCAGGGTGCACACCAATCAAGGTTAGGATTGGCACACCCAACGCCGAAGAACACTGGCAAAGAAATCAGCAAAAGAAAAAAAACGAAGAGGTGTTATGTCGGCAACCTCCAGGCAAAGGAAAACGAGAAAATTCAAGCAGAGATTACACCGGTGACTTCTCTGAGGGAAAACAGAGTCTGTAGAGCATCATCCCATAGGCAGAAAGTAAGGGACTCAGGGTGAGGGACAATCTCATCACTCAGGAAAAAATTCAGAAGGAAATCATCAAATAAATTGGGTTATAGTGGACATTCGTACTGGCGAGGATATACCTACACATTACCAGTGCGCAGAAGGGAGAATTACACACAAAAAACATGTAACAATGAACTTACCACCCAACCATAACAGAAAATGCCCACATTACAATCAAAACACCCACATTCACATATGAAAAATGCCCCCAGCCATGATTAAATACCTACAGCAATACAAACGCCCGCAGTCATACAAAATGTCCGCATTAGATTCAAACACCCACAGTCATACATGGAAAATGCCCATAGTAATATAAAACGCCCTTCCCAGCACAACATGCAATTATAAAAAGAAAATTTTCAAACAAAGGTAACCTGGGTACTGCCCTGATAGCAGAACGACCCAGGCAAGCCGATTTGGCCCCAAACCCACAGAAAAAGAAAATCTCAATTTAACAAGGCAAGGAGTGCTTCGAAATCCAGCACAAAATTCACCAAAATCCATTTATAAAATGACAACCAGGAACTGCATTCGTGTTCCAGAGTTTAATTTCACACGTCATGGTACCCAACGCAACTTCCAGCGATTTCCATGGCTATCGTGGTTTCTCTTTTTAAATTTTTTACTTTTTCTTTAAGGGAAAGACACGACTATACACATGAACCCATCTTACAGAACTTCTCCACATTAACACACAGTGGTAACTTCACTATGTTTACAACACTTCCAAGTGCATACAGCCATGCAATATAACTATGACAGAGATTGTTAATGACTGTAATCTATACATCCATGATTTAAATCCTAAAATAAAACATCTGGGAAAAATTACAGAACAAGAGTAATGCAAAAACATGAAGGTCCCAACCAAGGAACAGTAGAACCTAGCTAGAACGCTGACCACAATGATATTAGGAAATCAATTGAACAACAGAAGCTTAAGATGAAATTCATCCATTAAAATCATCATATAGATCCCCACATAAATTTGTAATCCATTATACTCTATAAAATAATGAGCGTACCTTTTCCTTGTCGCTCGCCTCGAATGAAGTCTGTGCGCTCCGTGCCGCTCTCGCTCGCTGATCATCGAGACCCCACTGGTACCTCCCATCCAATCGCTAGGGGTACTCTGCTTCCCTTGTAGCCCCCCGAGCCGCAAAGGGGCCACACGCTATCCAGATGGTACATCTAGCTCCCAGCTCGCCTTGCAAGGCTGAGCTACCACTCCTATCCAAGCTGGGAAAACCCAACTCCTCACAAGTAATCAGTCAAGTCACAAATCCAGTAGCGTAACGTTACGCTAACCGCCAACCCCTTCTTCCTCATCTTCCCTTTCTTTTTCAGAGTTTTCAGAACATCCAAATTTCCCTAAATCACATTTAAATTAAGTTTTAATAAAAATATTCTAAATATTCTCCTTCGCACAAGTGTCGTCCATCCCCCTCTTTTCTTCAGTAATTATTTTCCTTAAATTTCTTAATTGTCTCAAATCCCTCACCCACCTAGAGTTGCTCTTAAATTTACTCCTAGGTGTTCCTAGATTCCCATTCAGGTTTAAATACTTTCCCTAAAATGAAGTTGCTAATTTAGTTCATTTTAGAAGGTTCTTAATTGCAGATTCTTTACTATGTTGACCTCGTTTTTTACCATAAGTTCCTCTCTTTCCCTTAATATGTTTCCCCCTATTCCTTAGTTTCCTAATTTTTATTATTCCCTTATTTCCCCTTTTTATTAGAGCCACAATGGCAGTTGCGCCATTCAATCTTTTCCTTTTATTATTAATTTAATATCTCTTTATACTTTCACAAGTTAAGAATTAATTTCTTCCTTTCAATTTTTAAATCCACTAGTTTTAATTAAATTCTTACTCTCTTCATTTTACTCCAAATGTTTTATGAAGACTAAGATTATTACTTAAGTGGGTTTTAGTTTAAATTTTTATTTTTATTTTTATAGGGTCTTTTTCTTAAGGTTAAACAAAAAATTTACCCTAGAGAAGTTTTAGACTTAGGACTTAGAGTCTGAACTGGGCGACATTTAATTAAGGAAGTTGGTTAAGAATTTCTTAATGTGTTAAATGTCTTAGGGCCATCTAGGTTTTTTCCTTCATCAACATCAATGCGACGTGCCCTTCAGGACGCACCACGTGCTCCAAAGGTGCCACTCGCTTCGTTCATTTCTTTTGCATGACGTGCCCTTCAGGATGCACCACATGCTCCAAGGGTGCCACTCACCTATTGTGTTTCTTTTGCGCGACGTGCCCTTCAGGATGCACCACATGCTCCAAGGGTGCCACTCGCCTCTTGTGTTTCTTTTGCGCGATGTGCTCTTCAGGATGAACCACGTGCTCCAAGGGTGCCACTCACCAACTTGACTGATTGGTAGACATCAATAACCCCTGGAGTCAACACTCTGCTAGGTGAACTTGTGGGAGACTAAGGGCTCTAAGGAATAAGTCCCCCGCCTTATTGCGCACCCCTTAGAATCATCATGAGCGGCTATCGTAGTTTTCCCTCACGACATCATGGATCCTCTCGAACTAGGTAATCGTTAACCTACAGTTCGAGCCACAGAGGGAGTGTTATTAGGTGGTGGCAGGGTTGTTGTCCACACCTCTCCCTCAACCTCTCTAGAAATCATTTGTGGCCCCTTTAATCCATATGTGAGTCTGGTCGACAAGATATCGCCAACCTGCATCATCAACAATCGTGTCAAAACAAGTCCACATCATATCATCAAATCAATGTAATATCACAGTAAATAAATCAACCCAAAAAGCACACTCCCTGACTCAACCCGGAGTCCAAGGGGTTCCATCGATGCCTCTTCATCATCAAGGTCCAAAAACCCTGAACACTCAATAAAACTGAGTCAATAGCATCTGTCTATGTCAATGCAGTAAACATCATGTCATCAATCATAATGCATCATAATCAAGGACAAGGGATTTAATATCATAATAGTCCAGATCACTTGCGAGCAAGTGTCCTCAAAGAATAAGTTTTCTCAGTGTGCCAGAGGAGGATGTTACATACACCCCCTCTTGGTCTAAACTTCGTCCCGAAGCTTCATAGTATAAATGCCGAAATAAATGTATCACAGTATCATAAGTCTATCTATCAAACAAAAATGGAAACTGCCAGCACATATCATATGCATCCTCCCAAGTCGGCGAGTGTGGACTATAATTGTCCCACTGGACCTTGACCTGATCTACCTTTCGACGTTGTAACTGTCGAACACGATGATCTAAGATGCGGACTGGCTCATCCATGAGAACTCTCTTTTCCGATACCTGCAAGGAACTCATGTCAATCACATGTGTAAGATCACTAATATAATGTCTCAAAACAGATACATGAAAGACATTGTGCATACACCTCAAAGAATCATGCAAAGCTAGTCGATATGCCACGGGTCCCTCTTTCTCCACGATATTGAAAGGTCCGACGAACCTTGGAGAGAGTTTATCTCCCTTTCCAAACTTGATCGAACTCTTATGCGGTTTAACCCGCAAGAAGACTCGATCTCCGACCTCATAACTACGGTCGCCTCGGTGCGCATCGACATAACTCTTTTGTCGATCCTGTTCTTCTTTAACCCTTTGTCTTATGGTTTGCATTTTCTCTTCCATTTCTTGGATCGCTTTTGGTCCCACCAGGACCCTATCCTCAAGCCGATCCAAACTCAAGGGTGTCTAACATGGTCGCCCATAAAGAAACTCGAAAGGTGCCATCTTAATGGCGCGCTGGTAACTGTTTTTGTAAGAGAACTCTACTAGTGGCAAGAATTATTCCCAACTCTTTTGTTGGTCCATCACATACATGCACAACATGTCTTCTGAGGTTGGGTTCATTCGTTCGGTCTGTCTATCAGTTTCTGGGTGATACGTAGTACTAAAGTTAAGTTGGGTTCCCAAGGCCTCTTGGAAACTCATCCAAAATCGTCTAGTAAACACCGATCCTTGATCGGATATAATCCTCTTAGGCACACCATGCAGCCTCACAATCTCACTGATGAAAAATCTAGCTATGTCAAGTGCCTGATACGTCATACGCATAGGAATAAGGTGAGCACTCTTCGTCCGAGTGTCTACTACTACAAAAATCGAGTCATGTCCCCTTCCTGTCAGTGGCAATCCAACAATAAAATCCGTCGAAATAACCTCCCATTTCGATTCCAGGATGGCATGTGGTTGAAGTAATCTTGCTGGGTGTCTATGTTCATCCTTTACCTGCTGACACTCTAGACATCCTGCCACATAGTTTCCTATGTCGGCCTTCATTCCCTTCCAAAAGAACAAGGGCTTAAGGTCTGCCCTCATCTTCGTGACTCCCGGGTGAGCCATGTAAACTTCTCTATGAGCCTCGCTCAGGATCAACATCCTAAACTCGTCGTTTGGCAGTACGTAAATCCGACTTTTAAACCTCAATAACCCATCATTATCAAAATAAAATCCCTCATATCGTGGTACCATCATGGTGTTTTGTCTGACAAAACCCTAGACCTCTTTGTACTAGTCATCTTCACACTATAAAGGGAGAATCTTCTCACGTAGATTCGTCTGAAGAGGAAACACTGAAAATATGTGTGGCCTCCAACTCAAAGCATACGCCACTTGGTTCACCATTCCCTTCATGTAAGTAATCTCAAAGTCGTACTCGCTAAGCAATTCTGACCAATGTCGTTGTCGCGCATTCAGGTCGCTTTGCGTAAAAATGTGTTGTAGTCCACAATGATCAGTCTTTAGTTCAAATTTTCATCCAACAAGGTAGTGTCCCCAAACCTTCAAGGCATATACGATGGCTAATAACTCCAAATCATGCATCGCATAGTTTTCTTCATGCCTTCTCAGTTTTCTCGAAATGTAAGCAATCACTCATCCGTCTTGCATCAAGACTCCGCCTAAACCTTCCTTGGATGCATCCGTGCATACCAAGAAGTCCGCGTCCATGTCCGAGACTTTTAGTATCGGCGTTGTAATCAACAACTCTTTAAGCCTCTGAAATGCTTCCACGCATTTCTCGGTCCAAACAAACTTCTTGTTTTTCTTCTGCAATTCCGTGATCGGATTTGCTATCTTCGAAAATCCCTCGAAAAATATCGATAGTATATTCCTAAACCCATAAAGATACGCACTTATGTGACATTCGTTGGCGCAAGCCATTCCATAATAGCCTCCACCTTTGTTGGATCCATGGAGATACATTCGCCAGAGATGACATGCCCTAAGTAGTGTATCCTTGATTGATAAAAAGAGCATTTGGACAACTTCCCATACAATTTGTGCTCTCGTAGACACTGTAGCACCAAGCACAAGTGCTCGTCGTGCTCCTCCATGGTCCGCGAGTAGATCAAAATATCGTTAATGAATACTTGGACGAACTTGTCCAAGTACTCGTGGAACACCCCGTTCATCAAACTCATGAATACCCCTGGGGCGTTTGTCAGTCCAAACGGTAAAACATTAAACTTGTAATGTCCAAATCTCGTCTTAAAGGCGATCTTAGGGACGTCATCCTCCTTGATCCGTAATTGGTGATACCCTGATCGCAAATCGATCTTGGAGAACACCATCGCACCCTTCAATTGATCGAACAGATCATCAATTCTTGGTAAGGGATATTGATTCTTGATTGTAGCCTTATTCATTTGATGGTAGTCAATTCAAAGCCTCCACGATCCTTCCTTCCTCTGAATGAAAATAACAGGTGCACCCCACGATGACACACTAGGATGTATCAGTCCTAGGTCTAGAAACTCCTTCAGTTGCATTTTCAACTCTTGCTACTCCAGGGTCGACATCCGATAAGGCATTCTTGCTATTGGTTCGGTCCCTGGTTTCAGGTCTATGGTAAACTCCAATTCCCTCTCCGGCGGCATCCCAGGTAACTCCTTTGGAAATACATCCACAAAATCCTTCACCACCGAAAGGTGTTCTAGACCTTTTGCTACTCCCTTTTCGTTTAGTGCAAGGATTGCATAAAGCTTTCACCCCTTGCGCATACTCTTCCATAATTGTAAGGAAGAGATGAACCTCAGGGAAACTCCCTGGTTCCGTTCTACAATCACACGTCTCTGTCCTTCGTCATCAACCAAGCTCAATCATTTCATATTACAGTTGAGTATCACCTCATGCGATTCCAACCAATCCATATCGATCATGACATCATAAGATCTTAAGATGGCGACGCACAAGTTGACCCTGGTGACAAACTCTCCCAGGTTAAGGGCACAACCCATAACCTTTCCTCCAACCTTTTGTTTGGATCCTGAAGCCATCTCTATGAAGCTAAACTCATTCTTATTGACTACCATTACCTTAATCCTTTTTAGCGTTGTACCAGAAATGAAGCTCTCAGTAGCACCGAGATATATCAAAACACTAAGGGTCTGGTCAGCGATGGTACCTGTCGTCTCGAGCACACTTGACTGGTGCTCTTCCTGGAAGTTATTCACCGCTGCATGAATCTAATGGGCCCTGACCATATCTCCCACTATAGTGGGTCCAGCTGATCTAGACACTCTTGTCCTCTCCACAGGACAGTCATGCTTGTAGTGTGGCTCCCTGCACGTCCAACACCCCTTCTTCTGCCCAGTAGTCCTGGTACCCGAAGCAGAATATGGCGGCCCACTGGCCTGGAACCCTGGTCTATTCTGCTGAACAGGCCTAAACTGCTACTGCTACGGGCAATGTTGTTGTTGATGTTGTGGTCCCCGATAAGGTGTCTTCTGCTAAGGCGACAGTCGTCGGGGTGAAGTGAAAGAGGATCCCATCCGGAAGCCATGATATCCCGATGTATGTCTCGCTAGTGTTTGGTGTTGAGGTGTCCGAGATGAAACCTGCCCTACTGGTCTCGCTGGAGTCCTAGTCTGACCCCCGCTGGTAAGCTCCTCCTCTGCTATGAGGGCCTTCTAGACAGCATCATGCAAGGTTTGAGGCATCAAAATCCTAACCTTTGCACGCAAGCTTCTGTTAAGGCCAAACACGAACCGGTTGACCTTAAGTTTATCTATGTTAAGGTGCAGAGCATACCGGAGCAGCTCCATAAAACGTGCCTCGTACTTAGGCACCGTACGATCTCCCTGCCGTAAAGCATTGAACTCATTGAGTTGATGCTCAATGAATTCCTCTGAAAGGTACCTCTCTCAGAACCATTCCTCGTACAGTTCCCATGACACGTCTTTAATGACCATGTTCAACTGCGATAGGAGAGTATTCCACCATAGAAGAGTCCTCCCCTTCAGTTGAAATACCGCCATGCAGACCTTCATGTAGGGGAATTTAACCTTCTCGAGTTCACGGTGAATGCTACCTGTAACGACCAGTGTGTGCGGAAAAACCTCAACGGGTGCCGACACCCTGGCCTCATCTCTGTCCAAGCAGTGGATTAGTGCCTCGGACATGCGCTGAAAAGATCTCATCATCCCGACCACATCACCAACTTCTATCTGCTCCTGTCCGAGAACCTGCTTGCCTCCCTAGGGGTTAGACCCCTCAGGCGCAGATGCTACTGTAGTCATCACGACTCCTCCCCTAGCACCCCATCGTCGGCCTCCAGGGCATCCTCTAACAATGATTACCTGTACACACACAATCAACTCGATTAGAAATAGTATAATCAAATCATGTCATGTCAATGAAAGCCATAGCGAATCCCAAGTCACGGGTTGAACCGACTCTGATACCATATGTAACGAACCTCCCCGTTATGACGACAACCTCTCATAGCAAGTGAATTTTTTTTTATTTTTTTTTTAAAGTGTGTGCATGCATGTACAAGGGAAACAACACATTTGACTCTGCGTCGCCACCCGACGACTAACAAGACACAACAACGAAGAACAGAAAAAGACGTCGTAAGACACACATCAAGTAATTGGATTCATTTAATGATGAATCAATCAACAATGAGCTAGACTGACTACCCACCCATCCTACCCTGCAATGGTTAGGACCTCCAAGACACATAAGCAATTCTCAAGCCCAGGTTCCCATCGATTTTAACCACTTAAGGTCCCAGGGCTGGAGACTATTTTGAGGAACGTGTTGGTGTCTACATCCCACCCAACACAATAAGACCAAGCCTACTAAGCCAATGATAACGACACAACCATCAAATCGCAGTCAAGAAGGTTATCTAATAACCACATAACTACAATAACCCTTACCATACCTGATAACCACTTTAACTTTTAGGTTACGAAATCTTACAATTACCAACCTTTTATTTATTATCTAATAACCATAAAACTGCAATATCCTTTACCTTACATGATAACCACGTTACCCTTCTTATTACTAACCCCTTGCGATAAATTACAAATACATAAATTTTATATGTTTCAACCATAAAATTTCAATGACCTTACATGATAGAAATATTGCAAATAAACAATGAGGGGCTCACATTCATAAGTTATCAATGCTAGCATAGCAATCTTCCTGTTGTACGAATGTTACATTTTATATGATATCAATCACAAGGAATTACAAGAACATTCCCTAATCATAAACATATCATCACTATCTATCTTACAACAACATTACAATTAAATAACCAGGATTTTGCCTTTTATTTGTTATGAATAACAATGACACTACGGTAACATTACCATAACCTAACCATATCATCACTTTTATATTACAATAATATTCAATTGAATTAACGAGGACTTTACAGCATATTGTTATTATTAACAATTGGAACTACAATGGTAAGACCAAAAATTAACCATATCGTTGCCTTTATATTAAATAGTTTTGCAATTAAAATAACAAGGGCCCTACATTTTATTGGTCACAATTAACAATGAAATTGATGACTCTTCCATAAATAACGATATTCTTATTATTAATATTACAAAGACCATGCAATAAAATAGCATTGACCTTACTTTTAAATGATAACGATGATTGGCCTTACATTTTATCCTTAACCAACAATACATTTACAATCACAACAGTGACATTTACATAACCAAAAATAAATTACATTCGCAATAGTTACACCCTTTCTATCACATCGTTAGGTATCAAGAAAACAAGGTTGGCGGCTATGAGTCCTGTCAGAGCTCGTTCTGGAAACCAAAGCGCACATGCCATAATTCATGCATCCGGTTGGCAGCCATTAATGGCAGTGGTCAGAGGCAGAATCAATGGAAGTTGCCCAAATGGCGACTGTAGTTTCTAAAAACATTCAGCAACTCCCTCCCGAAGGCATAAAAATCTATTCATGCAGTGTGCAGAGAGAGGACGTGTCAGCAATCGCCAAACCTGGCCTTACGCCAGTTGCAGAGGCAAGAGTAATAAGGTTTAAAAGATGTCGGGAAAAGTGTATGAGGTGGATGGGGTTTGAAGGTTAAATGAAGCATTCATCCAATGATAATACCGTCATAAGCAATAAAAAAAAACAATCTGGGCCGTAGCAGATAAATTAGGTCCTGTACCGGTGAATTAAAAGAATGGTGATATTAAAAATATTGTTCAGCAAAATTTGCGGAAGGAATTAAAATTTTAAGGTTTACAGTGGACGACCATAGGTGAAATCATATTTACAATAACTAGAGCCCAGGGTGCACAACAATCAAGGTTAGGATTTGTTGGCAAATTCAGTGAACAGACAACGAATGCTTGTCATTGATGGCAACAGTGAAGATGACGGGAAAACAGAAGACAAGTTCAGAGAGGTGAATGATCGAACGCAGCGAGAACCGTTAGATTTGGTGCAGGGTCGCCAACAGCTGTCAGATTTGTAGAAGATGCAAGGGAGATAAGCCTCAGGAGCAAGAAGAGAAGTCCCGACATGAGGAGTTGTCATCGGTATATAAGCCATCGGAAGATCGGAGTTCTCAAGGTCATGAGAACCGAGACATTGAAAGTCTCGAAATCCCAACTTAATCATGACCGTCCATTTGGAAGGACGTGTGGCAGCGATCGGGCGCCACCGGGAGAAGCTCGACAGGAGGCTTCATCGGAGAATCGGGGATCGGGATTTTGAAATGTCCAATTCACTTGACATCAAGAACCCCGAAATCGCGATATGCGATTTCACGATTTAATCGCAACCGTTAAAGCAAGAATAATATCTGGACCATTGATTTTCTTCATCAGAGAATCGGGGATCGGGACTTTGAAATGTCCAATTCACTTGACATCAAGAACCCCAAAATCGTGATATGCGATTTCACGATTTAGTCGGAGCCGTTAAATCAAGAATAAGATCTGGACCGTTGATTTTCTTCATCAGAAAATCAGGCATCGGAACTTTGAAATGTCCAATTCACTTGACAACAAGAACCCCGAAATTGCGATATACAATTTCGCAATTTAATCGCAGCCGTTAAAGAAAGAATAAGATTTGGACCGTTGATTTTCTTCATCGGAGAATTGAGAATCGGAGTTGCACGGGTCCCATGAACAATTGCATCAGACATCGCGAAATCACGATACGTGATTTCCCGATAAGGCATATAGCGTGTGGGCCACCTAAGAGTCAATGGAGGATAGGTGGCAGGTCAAAGGCCAAGAGCCATTGGAGGACCAGCGTATCAGGAATCGACAAATCGATATTCCCGTGGATGAAGGATTTGGGAAATCCCTAAAGGAAACCTCGACGCGAAATCTGAATCGTCCATTCGGTGGGGCGCATGTCAGGAGTACGGAGGAAGTCGGGGATCGACATATCGCGGGTCCAAGGGGCGTATGCACATTGACATCATAAACCCCAAAACCCCGATGAGAGGTATGGTGGCGGTCACGTGATAGCAGGTCACATGGACCATTGTGTAGCTGGAAGGGGCTAAAGCTCGGGAAAGGAGAACATCGGGGATCGGAGAATCGGGGGTTTCGAGTACATGTGCATCTCGACACTAAAAATGATGAAACCCGATTTAAAAGGCAAGAATAATGAAGATTATCCAATGGTGCGGATAAGGTTTGAATGTGATCAGAGGGTTATTGTTCTTAAACACACATTTAACTCTTTCAGTTACAAATCTGTTAGTAAAACGGACTCGTGATTGCAAATTAGTTGTCGATTAGTTGGCATTTGAGTTGGTTGGACAGTTGTCGTCATTTTCCCCAAGGAGTTGGGAAGTTGAAACGGTGTGCCCGTATGTAGAAATGGAGACGAAACAGACTATTTGAAGTTGGTTGTTCTGAAGGGAAAATGTATAAACAGTAAGAAAAAAAAAATGAGCAGTGGCATAGCATGAAATTGAGCAAATATGTAGAGAAAGATGAAATGCAGAGTAGAAGAAGAGCATAATGACAGATTGAGCAGAAGCAGAGTAGAATGACAGATAGAGCAGAAGTAGAGTAGAATGACAGAAAAAGTTGATGCAGAGCAGACCTGCTAAATAAACAGAAGTAGAGAAGAATTGCATAACAGTTTGTTGAAGATCAGATACAGAGAAAGATTGGTAAGAATTGACTTATCTGTGTAGTTGTCTGTGTATTCATTATTTGATATTCTAGGGAGGTAGGGAGGTTCTCGGGAGGACTGTTGTCCTCAGAGGTTCAAGTGGGTTCTTGAACACAAGGAGTTGTAGCTTCCATCTGGTTGCAGCCAGAGAAATCGGGGTGGCAGGGTGGTGCTAGGGAGAACAAGTGTTCTCTGTTATATAGGTTGGAGCCTGTGTAACTGGAAGTTGGTGCTTCCATCTAGTTGGTGCTGGAACTTTCTGGAAGTTGGTGCTTCCATACAGTTGGTGCTGGAATATTCAGGGAGTTGGTGCTTCCTTCTAGTGGGTGTTATCCACATTTTTGGTCATCAGGATGATGTCATGATAGTGTCATGATAATAGAAAATCAAACTCTTTATTAAGAACATTTTCATGAGAAAGGTTACACTTGTCAGTTTCCAGAAAGCTTAGTTTAA
>SNQJ01S0166045.1:0-21022 GCA_010110895.2 Picea sitchensis | reverse complement strand
TGTCAGCAAACCATCAAGGATGTTCTAGTCCAGTGGAAAGATACAACTCCAGCAGATGCCACTTGGGAACCCGCTACCATTCTGCAACAGTTTCCACATCTCAAGCCTTGAGGACAAGGTTGTTTTTAAGGGGGCGGACATGTTAGGGTCCTAACCCGCACATAGGTAGATCAATATATTCGGATGTAATAAAGGTCAATATTAATAAGGCCTTTGATGTAAGAATACCTAATAGAAGCTTCCGCTTCTAGAAGGATCTTCCTCTAGATGCTTCTCTTGATAGACATAGTTAGTATAAATAAGGGTCGAGGGTATGAAAACCCTAGCTTGGATATTATTGTAACAGAGCGTTGCTCGACTAGAAGTTTCCCCCTCGAAGAGGCTCGTGAACGTTGCTTTCTGAATCAAAGTGTTATTTCTGTTGTTGTTCTTATATCATTTATGTGTTATTGTGGAGATTATGCTGGTTATATTACTGTTATTCTGCCATTTCTAGCATTTTCTTTCTATTCTGCATACTTTTTATATCTGGTATATTACACAAACCCTATCCTGGAACTACCTGACTCCAGCAAGACTTTTGTATTGGAATGTGATGCAAAGGAATTGGGGAAATCCTCATGCAATATGGAAGACCTTTGGCTTTCACTAGCAAACAACTATCAGATAAACATTTGGTCCAATCAACCTATGAAAAGGAAATGTTGGCTATTTTTCATTTAGTGGATCTCTGGCATCCTTATCTATTTGGTCAATTCTTCCAAATTAGAATTGATCATCGTAGCCCTAAGTATTTTCTGGAATAAATAATTTCATCCCCAAAGCAACAAAAATGGGTGACCAAGCTATTTGGATATGCTTATGAGATCATCTACAAGAAGGGAAAATAAAATGTGGTTGTGGATGCTCTTTCAAGGAAATATGAAGAATAACGGTCCCTATTTTCCCTCTCATTCATTGTAGCAGACTATCTTCAAGATATTCGCCAGGAATGGTTGCAGGACCCTAAAATTTCTAGCCTCATCCAAAAATTGCAACAAGATCCTCAATATTCTCCAGGGTAATCTTGGCTCAATGAAGAGCTTCGCTATAAAGGTCGCTTGTATTTAAGCAAAAAATCAAACCTTACATCCATGGTGCTCTCTGAGTTGCATGATTCACTCGTAGTTGGGCATTCAATGTTTACCAAAACCTATGAACAGGTCAAACATTCTTTATTTTGGGACGGTATGAAATAGGATATCCACACCTTTGTAGTTGAATGTGATACTTGTCAATGCAATAAGGGAAACACAATCAAAGATCAGACACACTCCAACTGCTCTCGATTCTCCTTGCTATTTGGATGGATATTTATATGGATTTCGTTGTTGGTTTACCTAAATCAGACAACAATTCAGTCATCGTGGTGGTAGTAGATCGTCTTTCCAAATATTATCATTTTTGTGCTCTTCAATACCTATTCACAACATCCACATTGGATGAAATTTTTATGAATAATATATTCAAACTCCATGGCATGTCTCATTCTATTTTCTCTGATTGAGATCCAACTTTCACCAACAATTTTTGACAAGAATTGTTCACGCTCCAGGTAACCCAATTATATCTCAACACATCTTATCAACCCAAACTAATGGAAAAATGAAAGCTATCAAAAAGTGTTTGGAAACATATTTACAATGTTTTTCATCCGACAAACAAAATCAGTGGGCTCAGTGGTTAACCCTAGTTGAATGGTGGTACAACACATCTTACCATATTACGACTCACATGACTCCTTTTGAAGTAGTCCAAGAGAAAAATATATTGTTGGTTCTCGCATACATGCCAGGTTTCTCCCAGGTTCAAGAGTTTGACAACAATCTTACAGTCTGAGTGGTCATTTTCCATACCCTCAAAGAAAATTTGGTTATGTTTTGGAATCACATGAAGCAACAAGTAGATCAGGGTCATTTTGAAAGTCAATTCGCTGAAGGGGACCAGGTGTTTCTTCGTCTGCAACCTTATAAGCATACTTCACTCAAATTTGAACACTGCCAGAAACTTTCCCCCAAATTTTATGGTCCGTATACAATTCTCAAGCGAGTGGGGCTCGTGGCCTACCAGTTAGCTCTGCCCAGTCATTCTAAGCTCCATCTTGTTTTTCATGTCTCATGCTTAAAGAAAGTGATTGGAACTAAGTTCTAGACTCAAAATAGTATCCCTAAGTTGGATGAATAAGGTTCCATTTGGTTGCATTCAAAAACAATATTGGATTGACGAGAGCATCATTTCCATCAACACACCATCAAGGAAGTCTTAGTTCAATAGAAATATACAACTCCAGAAGATGCCACCTGGGAGTTGGTTATCATTCTGCAACAATTTCCTCATCTCAAGCCTTGAGTACAACGTTGTTCTTCAAGGGGGAGGGCATGTTAGGGACCTAACCTCCCTAACCCCTCACATAAGTATAATAATATATTTTCTATGTAATAAAGCCCAACATTAGTTAATAAGGCCTATTTAATAATGTGAACAAGTCTACTATAAGAATACTTAATTGAAGCTTCTGCTTCTAGGAAGATCTTTCTCTAGAATGTTCTTTAGAAGATAGAATTAGTATAAATAGGAGTAGAAGGCATGGGAAAGTCTTGTCTTGAGAATGATTGTAATAGATTTGTGCTCTGTTGGAGGTTTCCCCCTCGATGAGGCAAGTGAAATTAGATTTATATCAATAAAGGTATCACTTTTGGTGTTGTGTTTATCTATATGTTGTCCTTCCACCTGTATTTGCTGCAATATTTCTATTTCTTATTATTATAATATATATTATACCTTACACACCAATATCCCCACTCAAAGGATGCATATCCTAGAAAGGTCCTTTCTGGTGGATATTGTTAGGGACCTAACCTCCCTAACCCCTAACATGGGTAGAATAATATAATTCCATGTAATAAAGGCCACTATTAATAAGGCCTAGCAATAAGAAAGAATGAGTCAAATGTAAGAAGTCCTAATAGAAGCTTTCGCTTCTAGAAGGATCTTCCTCTAGATGGTTCTTTTGGATAGATAGATTTAGTATAAATAGAAGTAGAGGGTATGAGAAATATTATCTTGGATATTATTTTAATAGAGCTCTGCTCTGTTGGAGGTTTCCCCCTCGAAGAGGAAAGTGAACATTGCAATCAGTAATCAAAGTGCTCTTTCTGGTGTTATTCTGGTATTTTTCTAGTTATATCATTGTTCTGGTTATATCATTGCTTATTTCTGGCTACTTATTTATGTTCTGCATACTATTTTATATCTGGAATACTACAAGTGGTATCAGAGCACCTTCCTCGGTAGAAAATTGTGGGTTAAATTTTTTCAGGGTAGTGACATATTCTGGCGTCTTAAAGCTACAAAAGTCTATCATTACGTGCATAAACTCGCGGTCGGGGAGTCATACACGTAGGAAATACAAGAGGTACTTAATTGCACATTTGTTGGCCACCCTTGTAACCCATGTTGGTACCCCTTCGAGTGGTAGCGCATCAGACAACACCTATATACAGATCAACCTGGATTTCCTGAAGCCCTCTATAGATAAACCAATCGACCGCTTGACTGCTATAGTGCCACCAAGAACAACAATCAGGAAGATACTCTCTAGTACCTGGGTAGTTGGGTAGTACGAATAAGGGCACGGTCTAGCCTCCTTAGTTGGTGCCCTGAGATATTGGGCCGAGTACTACTGTTGGATCCCTCACGTATATCAGAGAGATATAACATAGGGAAAAACCTTGTCTGTAGAAACCATGAATATCCTACCCCTGGGGACATAAACAAAAATAGAACAGACAAGATCTATTGTCGTGCAAAGGGGCCTTCTGCATTTGGGTTGGGGAATTACTACACATTTCTTCCTGTTAAGCATTTGGGCATTTCATCACTATTGTATTCTTCAGGCCGACACACTTATTTGGGACCTATATGATTGGGTTCCTCTCTTCACCCCAATTTCAGTGATACCTATCATTTTTAACATAATTGTTTTTTGTGGACCTGACCCATCTCTGACACCCTCATTTGTCTCCTATACCTTTGGATCCCCCTCTTCACTCTGATCATCATGGTACCTATCATTTGACGCCATTTTTCTCAATGGTTGCACTCACCCCTCCATATTCCTTTTGTTTCCCCTATACTAGTTTCCTTCTCCTTTTTCCAAATGAATACCACATAAGCCCAAGAACTGAATACGTTGATTGCTGACAACAACAAGCACAAGGAAGACATCCAATCTCTCACTACCAATATTAGCTCCATCAATTCGGATATTGAAATCCTCAAGGAACAATGTTCATACATCAAATATCTCAAAGAACACTTCCTGGGTCATTCCCATAACCCTTCCTCTTCTGAACAACCCTCTTATCAAGATGACCATGAATCTTCCCATTACCAAGGTCCTCATACTAACCACTTTTCTTGATACCTTCACCCTCTTAGGATTGAGGTGAAAAAAATTGATGGATCAAATCCCACCAACTGGGTCACCCAAATGGAACATTATTTCTCTTTGCATGGTATTATTGATTATTTATCCAAGCTTAGTTATGGTGTCCTCCATCTTGATCCAAAACGATGGAAATGGTGGCAATGGAAAAAAAGTCACACCAAGGGTATCTTGATTGGACACAATTTGTGGCCGAAATTTATGACCGCTTTGACTCTAAAACCCACCATTTAGGTCATTTGACCAAGTTAAAGCAGTCTGGGACAATGTAATACTTTATTTCCTCATTTGAGCACTTGACTTTCAAAACAAAGGGCATGTCAGATGCTTTATTTAGGGAATTCTTTACAAGTGGCCTCAAAGATGAAATTTGTGCCCATGTTCTCATGGCACACCCCCAAACTTGGTTGGAATCTACTCAACACACCAAGGAATCCCAATAAATTGTCTCTTCCCATACTCGCAAACCCTCCTTTCCTCCTCGCTCTAAACCCACCAATTTTTCTCCTCCTGAAACTCCCCTCAAGATCCAAGAATTAACAAGGGCTGAAATGGTTGAACATCAACTCAAGGGTCTTTGTTATAATTGTGATGAAAAATGTTTTCCCGGGCACAAGTGTAAGGAAAAAAACTTTTTATGGCTGTGACTGAGGATATTTCTAAAAAGGATGTTGTTGTTCTTCCCGTGGAGGAAATACCACCGCCATCTGACCTTACCCTACCCTCTAACCCACTCGACGTTGACCTGGTGATTTCACTTAATGCCCTCACTAGATTCTCTTCTCCCCATACTCTAAAATTAATTAGTTACATCAAAAATAGGAAAGTCATCATCCTTGTGGACATCGGTAGAACCCATAACTTTATTCATCGCCGCATTTCCCAAGAAGTCAATTGTTACATCTGTTCCAACAATAATTTTCAAATCATGATTGTCAATGGTGGTTACATGAAATATGGGGGACGATGTGAAAATGTGCGTCTCCAAATTGGTCAGTGTCACCCGAAATCCCATATGTTTTCTATAGACATGGGTGGTTGTGACATTGTTCTTGGTGCCGAATGGTTACGCACTCTAGGCCCAATTCTCATGGATTTTAAGGACTTAACCATGCAATTCCAACAGGAGGGACAACAATATAAGTTCCAAGGCATCACAACAGGTTCCCATGAGATCATCAATTCCCATTGCATGGAAAAGCTCCTCAAAAAAGGTCATCCAAGAATTATAGCCCAACTCCACTCTTATAATGTTGTTGAGACACCTTCTGTGCATCCCGAACTCCAATCTATCCTCTCCATCCACCAAGTTGTTTTTACCACCCCCACATAACGTCCCCCTCCCTGTGGAGTCCATGATCATTCCATCCCTCTCATCTTGGGCAATTATCCTCTCGATGTTCGGCCTTACCGTCATCCCTTTTCCCAAAAGAATGAAATTGAGAAAGGTTTTCATGAATTGCTAGAAGCTGGTGTTATCCGCCCCAGTACTAGCCCCTATTCTTCCCCTGTGGTCATGGTACTTAAGAAAGAAGGTACTTGGTGCATGTGTCTCGATTTTCGTGCCCTAAACTGTTATCCATAATTTTGGTTGTCATGATGATATAATGATGATGGAGAAATCAGGCTCTTCACTAGAACACTTTCCTGAGAAAAGTTACCTTTGTCTCTTTCCAGAAATCATGTTTTTAAAGGAGGTTCGCAGGCTACCTATATATTTTCCTATGAGAATGCTTGATTCTCGCAGGCTGAATTAAGCTGGAGTACGAGAAGTTCACACTGTACCTAACTATCAGGGTGCGAACATCTTCTAAAGGAAGGAAAAAGATAAATTCTCGAACCTTCTAGAAGGGAATCTTCTAGAAGGGTGATTGGTATTCGGATGGTTATCTAAGTGATGGCTTTCCTAATATCTTGGGATCATTCCTATCCAAGTAACTAATCTATTTTCTCCTATATATTGAGGGGAATACTCATGGAAAAGGTTAGAAGCAAACTAGCAAGAGATTTATTGGAGAATTAATGGAAGATTGTATGAAGGACTGATGCTACAGCAGCTAGGAACTCTAGCAAGGTTATCAAAAGTGGTTGATCTTATTCATGCATGAGCAAGTGTGTGTGTCAGAGCTAGGAGCCATCGAAAGGAGATTTGCAACATCAAGGCACAGGTTGTAAGTTTCACTTTCAATCAATATAATACAGTGATATGTCCCTTTCCCATAAAGCTAATGTCACTTTATTGCATAACTCCTTGATCCTATGCATAGATTAGCTATTGAATATATTGAATTGTCTTCACTTCGATTGGTTTGTTTTGTTGTGTTCTGGATGATACAAGAGCATTGGAGCGAAGCTTGGAACAACAGAGACTCAAGGAAGCGATCACAAGGTATGTTCATGATTCCTGCCTCCTAGTTCATTCAATAGTATAAATCTAGGGAAAGAGTATTATTCTGTCCTGTTTTGTTCTAGATCCAAGTGGATCTAGGGAGATCGGTTTGTGTCCGCACTTACGGATTAATCCTGAAACATAAACAAACTCACAATCAAAGATAAATTCCCCATTCCTGTCATTGATGACCTCTTGGATGAATTGAGTGGTGCTCAGTACTTCACCAAATTGGATATACATTCAGGCTACCACCAGATCCGTATGAAAGAAGAAGACATTACCAAAACTACATTTCGCACTCATGCAGGTCATTATGAATTCTTGGTAATGCCATTTTGATTGTGTAATGCTCCTTCCACTTTCCAAAGTCTTATGAATCATGTCTTCCACCCTTTTCTCTGTCATTTTGTCTTAGTTTTCTTTGATGATATTCTCATCTATAGTAAAACTTTGTCATCCCATCTCTCCCATGTGAATCAAGTTCTCCATCTACTCTCTAAGCACCAAATTTTCCTGAAACTATCTAAATGTGCCTTTGGGGCCTCAAAAGTGGAATACCTGGGTCATATTTTCAGCAAGGATGGTGTTCGAGTGGATCCTAAGAAAATTGAATCTATGCAAGATTGGCCTCACCCTAAAACTATTAAGATCTTGCATGGTTTTTTGGGTTTAACATGGTATTATAGGAATTTTGTTCAGAATTATGGAAAGATTGCAGCTCCTCTCACTTCCCTCCTTAAAAAGAATGCTTTCATTTGGCCTTCAGTTGCGGATCATGCCTTCCAAGCATTAAAATATTTTATGTGCTCGACCCCTGTCCTAGCACTCTGAGACTTCACAAATACATTCGTATTGGAATGTGATGCTTCAGGAAAAGGAAGTGGATCCATACTCATGCAAGATGGCAGGCCCTTGGCCTTCACTAGCAAACAACTTTCAGAGAGACATTTGGGCCAATCCATTTATGAAAAGGAAATGTTAGCTATTCTACATGTTGTGGATCTCTGGCGTCCTTATTTATTGGGTCAACAATTCCAAATAAAAATTGATCATCAGAGTCTCAAGTATTTCCTGGAACAATGAATTTCATCCCGAGTGCAACAAAAATGGGTGACCAATCTATTTGGCTATGATAATGAGATCATTTACAATAATAGAAAGGAAAATGTAGTGGCCGATGCTTTTTCCAGGAAATATGAAGAAGATGGGTCCCTTTTCCCCCTCTCCTTCATTGTACCAGTTTGTCTCCAAGTTGTTCGTCGGGAATGGTTGCAAGGCCCCAAAATTTCTAACCTCCTCCACCAATTGCAACACAAGTCTTCAGTTTCTTCAGGGTACTCTTGGCATAATGAAGAGCTTCACTACAAAGTCCATTTGTATTTATGCAATAAATCCAAACTTAAATCCACAGTGCTTTCTGAACTTCATGCCTCACCCACAACAGGGCATTCAGGATTTACAAAAACCTATGAACGGGTCAAACGTTCTTTTTTCTGGGAAGGTATGAAACAAGGCGTCTACACCTTTTTAGTTGAATGTGAGGTTTGTCAATGCAAGAAGGGAGAAACAATCAAAGATTCGGGAACCCTCCAATCACTTCCAATTCCCCCTGCTATTTGGAAAGATATTTCTATGGAATTCATTGTAGGCTTACCTAAATCAAGAAATAAACCAGTCATCATGGTGGTCGTCGACTGTCTCTCCAAATATGCTCATTTTTGTGCTCTTCAACAGCCATTCACAGCCACCATAGTGGCTCAAATCTTCATTGATAATATCTTCAAGCTTCATGGAATGCCTAATTCTATTGTCTCTGACAGAGACCCCACTTTCACCAGCAATTTTTGGCAAGAGTTGTTCAAGCTACAGGGCACCCAATTGCATCTCAACACTTCCTATCACCCTTGGATGGATGGCCAAACTAGAGTTGTCAATAATTGTTTGGAAACATATTTGAGGTGTTTTTCATCTGAGCGGAAAAATCGGTGGGCTTAATGGTTACCCCTAGATGAATGATGGTACAAAACATATTACCATACAACTACTCACATGACTCATTTTGAAGCACTCTACGACCAAAATCCCCTATCTGTTCTCTCCTATATGCTAGGGGTCTCAAAGGTTCAGGAGCTTGACACCACTCTTACAGATCGGGAGGATATTTTTCATGCCCTCAAAGACAATTTGGTCATGGTTCATAATCGTATGAAGCAACAAGCAGATCAAGGTTGTTTTGAATGCCATTTTGTTGAAGGGGACTAGGTATTTATTCGAATACAACCTTATAAGAAGACTTCACTCAAATATCAATAATGTCAGAAACTTGCGCCCAAATTTTGTGGTCCTTATACAGTTCTCAAGCATGTGGGATCGGTGGCCTATCAGTTATCTCTACCTAGTCATTTGAAGCTCCATCCCATTTTTCATGTTTCCAGCTTAAAGAAGGTGATTGGAACTAAGTGCCAAACTCAAACTAGTCTTCCTCGGTTGGATGAAGAAGGTTCCATATGGTTTCATCCACAAGCAGTCTTGATCTAGAGAGAGCGTTGTCTCCATCAGCTCACCATCCAGGAAGTGTTAGTCCAATAGAAATATACACCTCCAGAAGATGCCACCTGGGAGATGACCATGATTCTACAACAATTCCATCATCTGAAGCCTTGAGGACAAGGTTTTTATTTAAGGGGGAGGGCATGTTAGGTACCTAACCTCCCTAATGCCTCACGTAGTTAGAATAATATAATTCCATGTAAAAATGACCAATATTAATAAGGCCTATAAATAAGGAAGAATAAATCAAATGTAAGAAGTCCTAATAGAAGCTCTCGCTTCTAGAAGGATCTTCCTCTAGATGGTTCTTTTGGATAAATATATTTAGTATAAATAGAAGTAGAGGGTATAAGAAATATTGTCTTGGATATTATTCTAATAGAGATCTGCTCTACTAGAGGTTGCCCCCTCGAAGAGGCAAGTGAACATTGTAATCAGTAATGAAATTGCTCTTTCTGGTATTGTTCTGGTTATATCATTGTTTATTTCTAGCTACTTATTTCTTTTCTGCATACTATTTTATATATGGGATACTATATTTTTCCTTCTTGGCCTTTTATGACTAGAATCTTCCTTTATAGCATAAGGATAAATTTTTCGAATCCTTAGACCATGTCCAAGGCCCCAAAACTCATAGTTGGTTCTCAGAAAATCCTAATGCTACTCATATCCCCACTTGATGGCCAAATATCCCCTCAAGAGGTCACCTATAGTGGTTCAAGGTGTCATTCATGTACATTTATCCCTAGAAGCCATGTTAGATGCTAATTCCTAAGCTTCCTCCACCGACAATTATTAGTTCCCCAACAACCATAATTTCTACTCAAAACATCTTAATGGTACCCATATCCCCACTTGGGGGTGCCAGGGATACCCTCAAGAAATCATATGTGTTGTTCCAAGGTGACATTACTAGTCATGGATGCTTAGATGGTTTCATTATGTTAGGAAAAAAATATCCAAATAACATAAAAACATCAGAATAAGTACTCCACGCCTTGACAAAGAGAGAATTTCAGATAATAAGCCTCTTCGCGGGGGAAACCTCCTTATACACCACATAAATTCACAAATACAAGATGATTCCAAATGAAAAGGTCTCTTTGGTATATATAGGAGACTAGGAGGTACAATTACAACTAATGGACCCAATCCGACATAAATAAAATAACAATACTAATGTAATATGCCCCAATTAAGGGGTAATGTGCCAATATTTAGGGATTAACATGCCCCTCCCCTTCATACAAGTGTTGTCTTCAATTCTTGAGTAATTATGGATGCTTCTGTATAACATACTCATCTTCCCAAGTGGAATCTTCAGCAGGTAGTTTCTTCCACTTAATGAGATACTCTGAAATGGATCTATTCCTCAACTGGTGAACTCTTGTGTCAGTGATAGCTTCAGGCTCCAATATGATTTTTCCTTCCTCATCAAGTTCTAGAAATATAGTTTGAACTGGGATCTTGTCACCTATAACCTTCTTTAAGCATGAAACATGGAAAACTGGGTGTACTTGCGAAGATGCAGGCAGCTCCAATTTGTATGCCATAGTACCAATCTTTTGCAACACCTTATAAGGGACATAGTACTTTGGTGATAATTTATTATCCTTCTTAGCTTGCTTGAGGAACATCTATTTGTATGGTTGTAGTCTCAAAAATACCCAATCCCTTACTTCAAATCTTCTTTCACTACGATGGTTATCTGCTTGTTGTTTCATTTGATTCTGTGCCATGGTCATGTTGTCCTTTAAGAGTTGGAGAACTTCTTGTTGATGCTCAATGTGATCTTCCACTACTTGAACCTTAGATTTTTCTTTTAGAGAAGAAGTGATGGATGGTGGATGATATCCATAGAGCGCCATAAATGGTGTCATTTTTGTTGCAGTATGAAAGGAAGTGTTATACCACCATTCTACCAAGGGCAACCACTTGAACCATTTTGTTTGTTTATCATAGACAAAGAAACGAAGGTATCCTTCCATACGTGTGTTCACTATCTCAGTTTGTCCATCGGATTGAGGATGATAAGATGAGCTATGAGCCAATTGAGTACCCAAAGAAGAAAATAATTCTATCCAAAAATGTCGAGTGAAGATGGGATCTCTACCACTTACAATAATCTTTGGTCTTCCATGTAGCTTTTGAACTGCCTCCATGAATGCAGTTGAAACTATACTGGCTTTGAAAGGATGAGAGAGTGCACAAAAGTGTGCGTACTTGTTCAGTCTATCAACAATCACCATGATGACACTCTTTCCTTCAGACTTCGGTAACCCTGTAATGAAATCCATGGAAACCTCCTCTCAGCGTTGACTTGGGATGGCTAATGGTTGTTAGAGACCCGGGGTATTAATTTTTTCCACCTTATTTTGTTGGAAAACCAAACATTTTTCCAGAAACCTTTGAACATCAATTTTAAGGCCATCCCAAAAAAATTCATTCTTGACCCTGTGATAGGTTTTCAAAAATCCCGAGTGGCCTCCTAACAGAGAGGTGTGCAATTCCAAGAGTACCTTTTGTTTGATTTGGGAGTTATTACATAAATATAAGCGATCTTTGTACAATAGTGAATCATTTATCCATGTAGATGTATCTGGCGCACTGGAATCCTGCTGCAACCTTTGAATGAGTGTCCACACTTTTTTGTCATTCTTCCATTCATCCCTTTCTTTTGTTATCCAATCAAGTTGGATGATCGAGATAGCACAGAGAAAGGCCTCAACATATTCATCCTTTCTTGAGAGTGCATCTACCACAACATTTTGCGTCCCTTTTTTGTAGATGATTTCAAAATCATAACCCAACATCTTGGTCAATCAGTTTTGTTGTTCTTTTGAAGATAGTCTTTGTTCCAGTAAGTATTTAAGATTGTCATGATCTGTTTTAACTTTGAAGTGCCTACCTATGAGGTAAGGGCACCATTTCTTCAATGCATGTAGTATTTCCATCATTTTTGTCTCATAAATGGGTTTGTGTAAGTCCTTTTCCTTGAGTGGTCGAATTTCAAAAGCAAGGGGCCTTCCTTATTGCATTATAACAACACCAATGTCATTTCTTGAGGCATCACATTCCATAATAAATGTTTTTGTGAAGTTTGGTGTCGTCAAGACATGAGCTTTGCACATCACCTCTTTAAGTTTTTTAAAATCTTGAGTTTCCTATGGAGTCCATGAAAATGCATCCTTCTTAGTTAACCTGTCAAACCCAAAAATCCTCTAAGATTATTCAATGTTTTTGGAATTGGACAGTCCATCATGGCCTTAATATTGTTAGGGTCTACCTTGACACCTTCATGAGATACAATATGTGACCCAAATACTCTACCTCCTTCAGCTCAAAGAAACATTTGGATGGTTTGGCATATATTTGTTGCTCCTTTAGTAGTTGTAGCACCCTGTTAACATCCTAAACATGATCCTCCCAAGACTTGGTATAGATTAGTATATCATCAAAAAATACTAACACAAATGTTTGAAGGAAGGGATTGAAAATGGAATTTATCAACCCTTGGAATTTGGAAGGTGCATTCGTAAGGCCAAAATGCATGACCAAAAATTCATAATGGGCTTCATGAGTTCATAATGTTTTTTTTGGGATATTTGCTTCCTTCATTCTAATATGATGATACCCTGAACGGAGATCCAACTTTGTGAAGTAGAATGCTCCATGCAGTTCATCTAACAATTCATCAATGATGGGAATGGGAAAATTATCTTTAATGGTGATCTTGTTGAGCTCTCTATAATGTGGAAACATACGCCATGAGCCCTCTTTCTTGAGTACCATTACCACAGGTGAAGAGTAAGAACTTTGGCTAGGTCTAATAATGCCAACCTCTAACATTTCTTCAACCATACGCTCAATTTCACTCTTCTGGGAATAAGGGTATCTGTAAGGCTTGATGTTAAGAGGAACACTCCCAATAATTAGGTGAATAGGATTATCATGATCGCGAGTGGGTGGAAGACCTCTGGGAATATCTTCAAATACTTTGGAAGGTTTATCAATGATCCCTTGGAGATCTAGGGGAATAGATGGATTAAATGTTTGAACATCTAGTGAGCATAGTTGTACAATTACACCCTGGTGCCCCTTTTTCAATAATTTTGTGATGCAATTAGATCTTATCACCTTATTGGGTTTCCCTGTGATACCCCTTAACTCAATTTCCCTTCCTTCCAATGAAAATTTCATGAAAAGTTCTTGAAAATTAAAATCCATTGTTCCCAATGATTGTAACCATTGGACTCCTAGTACAACATCAACACCACCCATGGTTATAGAAATCATTAGACTCCTAGTATGACATCAACACAACCCATGGGTATAGCAATCATTGGAATCTTCATTACATATTCCCCTATAATGAGATTGATCTTATGGAATTTTCCTGAGTAATTGATAGTTCCTCCATTTGTAATAATTACTTGAAACTATGGCGTTGAATATATAAAGCAATTGAGAGCTTCTGGCTAATTTATAGTGAATGAAATTATGAGTACTACCATAATCAATTAGGACTATTACGTTTTTATTTTTGATATATCCTTTGATCTTGAGGTTTTGAGGAGTGATAATTCCAACCAATGTATTACATGATATGGTGGGAATCAACTCTGCAGAAGAAATATCTTCTACGTTTTCATCTTGATATGGTTCTTGTTCTTGTTCTTGTTCTTTCTCTTCTTCCTCTTCACAATCTATGTAGAATAATTTCTTCTCACCACACTTATGTCCCTTACTGTACTTGTTGTCACAATTAAAGCATAAACCTTTTTATTTTCCTTCCTCCAATTGTTGAGGTGTTAACCTTGTAGGTTGAGGTGGTTTAGAAGAAGGAACATTATTCTCTTGATAGATGTTAGGAGTGGTCCTTCTAGTAGCCATAGCCATATATTTACTTTCAACATGTCTCGCCACCCTGAACACATTCTCCAATGATTTGGGTTCCCAAAGGAGAACCTCATGTTGAATGTTATCCTTTAAAGTTCCTATGAATACATCAATAAGGTTCTCATATGGAATATCTGTAACCTTTGTATTCAATCTTTCGAAGTTCTCAATGTGCTTCACAACTAAACCCTTTTGCTTGAGATTTATCAACTGGTTGAAGAAGGTATTTCTCCTTGTATCCTCATAGTGTGTTATCATTTCTTTCGTGAAAATTGTCTAAGTGGCAAGTGATTTGCGAGAAAAAATCCATCGATACCACACAAATTGATTGGGTTCTAAATATAAAGATGCAATTCATACCTTTTGTGTGTGTGGCACATCATGTAGATCAAAGAACTGCTCCATCTAGAGTATCCATGTGATTGGATCCTTTCCATCAAAATTTCTCATATTGATCTTAGGAAATTGGTTGGTCTTCAACCCAAAGTTGGAGTTTCTCCAGTCTTGATTCATCTTCCTTGTGTCCTCATCATGAATTTCATGGGATACATTGTCACTTTCAGGTGGCCTCTCTATTAGGAAATTTTTCAATCCTTCCATGATATCCCCTTTTAAACCATCCATATTAGTATCCATTATCGCTTCCAACTTAGTTTCAGTTGAATCCATCATCCCTTGTAGTTCATATTTTGTTACTGCCTTCTTTTTAAAATCATTTATGTCCCTATGCATTTATTCACCTTCATCAAGAGTTCAAGTAGGACCGTTTGAAGGCTTATTTGGTGTATAAGTTCCTTTTTTTGATGGAATATTGGCTAAGTATCACTGCAAGGTAGGAATTCCTAATTGGCTCAGGTAGAGGTTCTCACAGACAAAGGGAGTGTCAGGTGCTATAGCTCTCTGATATACGTGTGGGGTAAAAAAATAGTACTCATCATAATATCTCAGGGCACTAACTAAGGAGACTTTACCATACCCTTAGTTGTACTATATAACTACCCAACTAGTAGAGAGTGATTTACCCGAGTGTTTTTCTCGATGTACTATAGCAATAAGATGACCAAAAGGTTTACTTGGTAAGTCTCAGGATTATAGGGGGTCTCCTGATATACACCAGGTACATGGGAGCTCAAATCTGTAGAAGTGTTGTCTAATGCGCAATCATTCGAAAGGGGCCTTCCGATATACTCTAGCTATGTGGAAGAACCACACTATCCTCAAGTTGTAGCGCTGACCAGTAACAACAAATCCTACGTTTAGAGATGTCAGAACACATCTGTACCTAAAAAAAAGCCGTAAGTTTTTCTAAAATTTATGTGATACCCCTTTTATCCCACTTTACTCTACTTTTTGAATCACCCCAATTGGATTTTCTAGTAAAAAAAATGCAAATTTCCAAAAAAGAACGCACCTTTTAAACCTTGATTTGGAGGTTGTTCTGCTAGCTGATCTTTCTTCTGTTGTATCTTTACAATTTCGGCCCTTCTGGGTCTGAAATTTTATTATTTAGTTATCTGATATGTCCTCTTTTCAATTCCACAGGTCTGATCAAAATTGAATGTGCCAAGTGGAAGTTATGGTGACTTCCCCACACCTTGCTGATTTTTGTCCTTTCCAGGAGAGCGTACTTGTAAAGCGTACCAAGTCCAAAATATGGGATATATTATTCTAAAAATTGCACCATAAATACTACAGACTGTCGACTATCCAATTCAACTAGTCTCACTTAATTTGGATACTCATTGAACAAGATATGACTGTTTTACCTAGAACACATGTTTGAGACTAGTTAATAGGACTAGTCAGCTACCCTATCTTATAGAGGGTGTATCTCCAAAATTAGGATGAACCAGAAGATGGAATTTTTACCACAAATATCTTGATAATTCCTATGAATATCCTCTGATTTTCACGGTCTTGATCATCACAAAAACAAATTATAGAGAAAATTATGTGATGACTAAATTCAGGATGATTCAGGAACCCGATATTCCACAGGCTATATCTCCAAAATTATAAATCCCCAGAAGTTGATATTTTAACTACAAACACTTTGATCCATCTACTAAATATCCCCCAAGGAGTTCCTTCCGAAACATCCTCGAAAAAAATTATAGAGAAAATTCCAAGGTGTCTCAGATGCAGCAGCGAAATCCCAAGACCTTGAGCTCTTATACCAAATGTTAGGAAAAAAAATATCCAAATAGCATAAAAACATCAGAATAAGTACTCCATGCCTTGAAAATGAGATAATTTTAGATAATAATCCTCTTCGAGGGGGAAACCTCCTTATACACCACATAAATTCACAAATACAAGATGATTCCAAATGAAAAGGTCTTCTTGGTATATGTAGGAGACTAGGAGGTACAATTACAACTAATGGACCCAAGTCGACATAAATAAAATAACAATACAAATGTAATATGCCCCAATTAAGGGGTAATGTTCCATTATTTAGGGCTTAACACATTAGGATCCAAGGCTTATGAATCTTATCCCGACCATGCGTAGGACCCCATGAGCCAACACTAGTGCTAAAATCCTTCTAATGGAGCTCATTAGTTTAAACATCCCATAGACAAGTCACATGTGTTGGTTTGAGGCCTTTTTCATGGCCCTTGAGCCTTAGAATAACTTTAGGGATTAATGCCTAAGTTTCCTCCCTTGACCATGGCTAAGTTATCGAGATCCATACTTAGTGCTTAAAATTTTTGAATAGTCCCCATATATGAAATTAGAGGTAAATGACACCCTTGGGAGGTTGGCTGTGGTGATTTGAGTTATTTTTCTTGGAATTGGATGTCTAGAAGATAATGTTAAGTCCTAAGGCCCAAGATTCATCCCTTTCCCATGTCCATGGCCCTATGACCCATCCTTAGTGCTCGAAACCTTTTAATGGTGCTCATATAGCCACTCGAAGGTCAAATATCCTACAAAGAGGTAATGTGTGGTGGTTCAAGGCCTTGTTCATGGCACTTGAGCCTTGAAAGTGACCTTCTAGGCCTAATGAATAAGTTTCATTACTTGACCTTGTTCTAGGGCTTGAGACTGATACCCAGTTCTAAAAAAATCCTGATGGTGCAAATACACCCACTCTAAAGAAAAGGATCTCCTTGGGAGGTCATGTGTAATGGTTTGAGGTGTTGTTTTTTGCCTTGGATTCACAAAATATTCCTTTACAACCTCAGGCCAAGGTCTCCTCCCTCAACCTTGTTGAGGCCCTATGATGCATACCTTCTACTCTTAAACTCATGATGGTTCACATATGCCCACATGGAGGTCAAATATCCCCTCAAAAGGTTTTAGTTTTGGTTCAAGGCATCGATCTTGGGATTGGATTCCTGTAATATTAATTTAGGGTCTAATTCTCTATTATTCTCCCCCAACTATGTCTAGGACCTTGAGACGCATGCCTAGATCTCAAAACTTCCTAATATCACCAATATCCCTATTTATTGAACAAGGATATCCCTATTTATTGCAATTTCTCCCTATATTGGGCCTTGATATATTTTAAATTCTCGTCGACTAACTTTGTAACCACTTTCTTGTTGAACGTATTGCCGAACAAGTTTACCATGTGGGCTATCAATTCATCTTTCTTTTCTCTATCTTGGCCATTCCACCATGTGCGAATGGTGGGGCCAAACAACTCCAATGCTTTGTCATTCAAGTTTCTATAGAAAATATTGTTTCCTGGATAAATGTGTTATCTATTAATTTATAATAATCTCAACAAATGTCTATTTCAATTTCATGATAAAAATGAATCAATTAATTAAAAAATATCTGCAATCTTCTGAATCTTAATCAGAACACATGTGTCATCCACCAGAAAGGTGAGATCTAGTGATCCTGTGCTTTTAATTCATGCTGCTCCATGAATAGCTTCCTCTCCATATACAATACATTCATCTCTGGAGTCATGTGGAGTCCCAGGCTCCGACTCATCATGCTCTGGCGTGTCATTCCGGTCAACATCATTGCGCTCATCACTGGATTCGAGTGGAACCTCAGGAGGGTCAAAAATCCTCACTTGTACTTTTCTATGTAGATTTTTTTGTTGCATTGGACCATCACTACTACCTATAGTAGTTGCAGCCTCGACAGGTTCTCGGGGCACAGGGTTTAAAAACTCCTACAAACAGAAAACTTTTCTTTATCATATCATATAGAAAATATAAAACAAAAAAACGGATATGAAATTGTCATAGTTGATAAAAATATGTGAAGATGTCACTTACCCCAAAATTAGTTATTAGATTTTGTAGCTCTGCAATTCGTTCCCTGTCCTCCTGTGTTAGGGGTATTTTGCGAAACAAACCTGGATATTCTATGTTTTCCTTCTTTAAGGCCTTCGTGACAATTGCTATTGGGTCAGTGGAATAAAATATTTCGTCCTCATCAAGATCCTCAGTGGGTGCCTTCCCACGTTGACCATGCCATAATACATTGATAAATAAAATTAATGAGATTAACTTTAACATTTGAGAAATTTAGTTATTGTAGTCATAATTTATTACTATATTTAACATTTACCTGCTGAGGCACAATGGGTGTCTTTCCACGGTCACCCTAGACAAATGTAGTGGGTGATTTTCCACGGTCACCCTGGACAGATGTTGACACAATAAATCAATCAACGAAAGTTATGAAATTCACCTGTAACATTAAAAAAATGAAATATTGCACTAATATCAGAAAATAAATAATGAAATTTCATAAAGTTAGTTGTTGTAGTCAAAAGTTGTTACTATATTTAACATTTACTTGCTGAGGCACATCGGGTGCATTTCCACTGTCACCCTGGATAGATGTAGCGGGTGATTTTCCATGGTCACCTTGGACAGAAGTTGACACAATAAATCAATCAACACAAGTTATGAAATTCACTTGTAACATTAAAAAAATGAAATATTGCAGAAATATCAAAAAATAAATAATGAAATTTCAGAAATTTAGTTGTTGTAGTCATAAGTTGTTACTATATTTTACATTTATCTGTTGAGGCACAACGGGTGCATTTCCACAGTCACCCTGGACATATGTAGTAGGTGATTTTCCACGGTCACCCTGGACAGAAGTTGACGCAATAAATCAATCAACAAAAGCTATGAAATTCACCTGTAACATTAAAAAAATGAAATATTACAGTAATATCAAAAAAATAAACAATGAAATTTCAGAAATTTAGTTGTTGTAGTCATAAGTTGTTACTATATTTAACATTTACCTGTTGAGGCACAGCGGGTGCATTTCCATGGTGACCCCGGACAGATGTAGCATGTGATTTCTCACGGTCACCCTAGACAAATGTTGAAACAATAAATTAATCAACAAGAGTTATGAAAGTATTTGTAACATTAAAAAAATGAAATATTGCAGTAATATCATAAAATAAATAATGAAAAATGAAATATATGCAGTAAAAAATTAAAATATTGCAACGATAAATTATAACAATGATTGATCAAAGGTTGACTTGAATGGTATGTAAGATATTTACCCCGTTAGCCGCACCCCCTCCATCTATTTGATTTAAGTTGTAATCCATCAACAACTCTTCACCTGGAACTATTGTTTTTGTTGCACATACAAATATACGATTTCCTTCGCATCCCTCAAATATGCAATTTAGTTTCTTAGTTGTTTCCACTGGTCATGTACTATTTATAAATCCCATAATGTTTCCAGAAGCTTTTAGTCTTCCATCAATATACATAGTTTCCCCTTTATTTTGATTGTTATTTAATAGTTGTATATAATTTGCGGCAACTCTGTATCTTCGCATACTTCGTATATATTGGACCAACATCAACCAGTGATTGTATTTGTATAATTGTCCGACATACTCCATAAATTCGTTTACAGTGCCATAGCCAACCTTTATGCCTTCCATGGAAAATAACCCCAATCCATGTAAGGACGAAGGACTAATGTGATACATCCTCCCACTAATGAAGAATTATGTGTCCACTTCAAGTAGCTCCTTAGGTGTCCATCATTACACTAGATGTCTATACCTCAAGGGAAACTCAATGTCACCCATGCTCTCAACATCATAATTGCATGAGCCTCTGTTGGAAATAAAAAATTGCATGTGTATACAAAATCTTTTCCTTACCTTTTCAGATCTAGTTGATCTATAACCGATAGATCTAGTACAACACGTCTCAATTTCAACCTCTCCGAGTATATCTTGATCATCACTCGAGAAAGATAGATACGATATATACCTATTTGGTGGTACCTACACTCATTAAAACAAGAAGATAATTTATCATGCGAATATAAGTTTTTGGTACCAACACTCGAAAAACTGAGAAGATAAGTTAGCGAGCAAATATTTAGGGAACCCATGTTTTGCTTGGAGAATATACTTTATTCTATTGTATGTAACAAAATTATTGGGGTCCTTGTTTACTTGATTCATATCATACTTTTCATCCCATTATTGTTACCTTGGTATGATTTGGGGTGTGAGTCTTCTCTTTTATAGAATGGCATTAAAGTCCCAACATTAGAGTTGTATGAAATTTGTTAGGATAGAAAGAGGCATTAAAGTCCCAACATTAGGCTTAGGAATTGATGTAGATAGGGTGATGAAGGAAATGTATCCTTATCGAGGATATTTAGGATCTACGATACTAAAATGTCTTAGTGGATGACACTTTTCTTGATGATACTAAAAA
>SNQJ01S0166043.1:2178-21022 GCA_010110895.2 Picea sitchensis | reverse complement strand
CGTCCGGGGGGTACATCCTATAGTCAGTATCAAACATATGGAAGGTTAAAAAAGCTCGAATTTGGAAAGTGTTGCCTCTCATCGAGGTAAAGGCACTAGCGAAACCCCCAATATACGATCTCTCCACTATGCTCAATTAAGCTTCAAAGAGGTGTTGGACAAGAAGTTTTGGAATAAAATTTTAAGAAAAATCCTAAGTACAGAAGAAGTGTGCAAAGGAGAAGAAGAAAGAGGAGGAATTGCGTAACTAAGATGCATCGAGAAGGACAATGTGCAGTAGGAATAGTAAGACAGAGAATAAAGCAAAGAGAAGAATAAAGTAGAATAAAGAAGGAGAAGAAATCAGATGAAAAGGTAATATGATAGCTCAACATTTTAAAGATGGAAGGACGTGAAAAAGCAACATGCAGATGGAAAATCATAAGAAAGCAACCAAACAACTAGTTAACTTAATTCTCCATGTAATGTAATGGTTTTTTGGTATGAACCAAGTAGGGTTTTAAGCCCTAATTTTGATGTATAAATATGTAACAGGTTGGGATAATAGAGGTTCTATATTAAGGGTTATATCATATTATGTTATGTTGAGGTCTGTTTAGTTCCTGTTATTACCAATTGTTAGTCTGTAAAAGAAGGGAACCTGTGTCTACATGTAAGGGATGATGCTAAGAGAGAGAGGCTTGCATTGCATAGCTGATAGGCTAGGAGGACAGGAGATGCCCATAATGCATCTGTGTAAGTGCAATGTGTAAGCCTGACGTACTTAACAAAATAATAATAAATAAGCCAACCATTATGGAGATAGCCTAGAGTTGGGTGAACCACGTTAAATCCTGTATCATGTGTCTTTTATGTGATTGCTGATGAAATTATATTTGGATGCATAGTATATTAGTTTTATCATATGTTTAATCATGGCACAACATTTAGAACTGGTAAAGAAATGAGTTTATGAAATATCTTGGTAATATGAATCTGAATTCCTAAGTAAGTGATACAGAACAAGGACTGAGTTACTCACACAAACATAATAAGAAAGAATGCACCAAATGATTGCCTCCCATTCCCTTACTACTGCAAAAGATTAGTTCTCGCAGTCCCAATAGATACCTCAGGTGAGAAATCATCTGCACAAGAAGGTGATGCCGAAAGGGCCGATGTCTAGTGGGTTTTATTGGTCATTGATAAACTGAACCTAGGGTCTTATAAACCGTGTATAGAGCCAACAAATGGTTCCATTGCAAGGACCTACAATTTGCGATTAAGGGGATTTTTTTGAGGCCGATTAAGAAGGAGATATCTCAATGGTTGGAAAGGAAGGAAAGGGTTTTTTCTCAACAGGAGAAAAAAAACCCTCGGATGAGTGATAAGGAATGGATGCAAAGGGATGTGTATACAAATCTACATGAAATTTTCTTTGGCAAATTTCCAATTATTTTGACTGAGTGGCTAGAAATATTAGTAGAAAATACTGGAAGGTAAAGGGCTGCAATGCCGAGGAATTGGACTCCCGAATTGGTAATACAAATGAATTTTGTAATTAATCCAACTACTCATGCAATTTATTTTTGGTTGGATAACATACTAGGAAGTTATGTTACAGAGTTTGCAGTAGATTGTATTCAATCATACAATGTCATAGAAAGGGACTTTTTCAAAGGTCCGCACAGGAGGTTCCTAAAATCATTAGGCACGTGGATAAATATGATATTGTGTGAAAATCACACAATGATAATGGAATATGAACAAGAGAAATTGAAGGAAGTGATGAGAAAGGAAGGGAGAGACTAAGGATGTAAAAAAAGGATATACCAGAGGAAGAATATGAGTTTTGCGTATTGCATGGAGGTAGGAGTTAGAAGTGGTGAAATGTTGGGGCTGGGAGAGAAGAGACACATAGTGATCCAGAGAGGAGAGAATCTTGCGCAATAGTCCAAATCGTGGAGATACCATATACAGGAGGAGAAGAAGAGGATTTTCAGTCCAATCCAATAATATAAGAACCAGTAATTTATACTCAAACATTATCCTATGTTGAATCCATGACCTATGTGTGTCACCACAATAAAAAATAATAGTTGAAGACTTGTCAAAAAAAAATGTAGTTAGCTAGGGAGGACAAAGTAGTAGTAATCAAAATAGTGGAAGTAGTGCACAGAGTCAGAATTAGAATCAGAGTCAACCTATGTCACCAAGTAGAGGAAATACACAAAGCAAGATGAAAGGGGTAGATAACACCCTTAGGCTGCTTGAGTTCCAAGAATTTAGGTCATAGGACCCAGATCGACACTTGTTTGTCTGCGAGACAATTTGGGCCGTAAAGAATGTCCAAGATGAGGCTGTAAATATTGCGCAATTAGAAACAACATTTAGAGGTCATGCACTAGTATGGCATATGAAGCTATAGAGCATCATGCATATAGGACATGACAAAAATTTGGAGGAGAGAAAACAAACACCGCTGAAGGAGTTCAAGAAGCCAAAGTTGGAATCAAAATACATTACAAAACTGAAGGAGATTAAACAAGTGCAAACGAAGTCAGTATGGGATTTCAACCATAGGATTAAGGATGTGATGGGTAGGCTGACTTTCTAAATCCCAGATCAACACCATCAAGAATGGTTTATTGCAAGACTTATACCACACATTTGTAGGATGTGGATCCAGTAGAAGGTTGCGTCGCATCCCAAGGCACTAGAAATTGAAATGAAATTGGAATTATCTCATGTAGGAGACAATGGAGGGATGGAACAAGTTTAGACACAGTTGACTACATTGACGATTCAATTGGAATAACTAACAAAGGGGAAGGAGAAACAAGAGAAATTCTAGTGTACCAAATGTAGGATTGAAGACCATCACAGGGATGAATGCCCAACATTCATGCAGTAGTTGGCAATGAGAGCGTCGAATCCATTACCAGGAGGAGGATACTATGATATATGTAAGAAATGGGGCCATCACCCAATCGAGTGTCCATTACTACAAAAGTATCAGAGTAGCCTAAGGAACTTGTTTTGCAACTTTTGCAAGTTGGTGGGACATGAAGAGAAGGATTATTGTGTGTTCAAATTAATGAGGGAGCACACATCAGATATGTACATGATTCAGGAAGATAATGTTGCAATAGAAGGGGGTGGTTTGCAGTATAATAATAATAGAGGATTTAATCCAGGGAATAGAGGAAACTTTGGCAGAGGTTGAGGTAGAGGGATATTTGGTAGAGGAGAAAGAGAGACGATAATATGTTATAAATGTAATCAACCTAGACACTTGGCCCGTGACTTTCACAACCCCTATACAATGTGAACATACTTTTAGAGCACTGGATCATGTAACCTGAGATTGTACCCAACTAGTTGCGAAATGGCAAGATCGAGAAACCAGATCCAAAATCAAAATCAAAATGTGCAGAAAATATCATCCAAAAGATGCAACAAAGGCCCAAGAATAACAATTTTTATGTGCGAAGGAGATACGATATGGGATGATATGATGAATGAAGGGAATCAGACTAAGCAATGGGTAAGGAAGTTAGTAGGGCCTATGCTAGCATTTGATCCTCAGTAAGAAAAAGAGACATATGTGAAAGAAATAAAATAAGAACTTGAATTGGATTAGGGAGCGTCAATGTCTGCTATGCCTCATATATAAGATCGTTTTGTGCCAGATAAACCGAATGGAAAGATAAGCATGCTGACAAAATTCTTAAAAAGTTGTGTAGAGTTAATGAAGGATGAAAATGCATTGAGTACATTATATGACATGATTGATAACTGTACATGAGGAAGGGAAACTCTCATCACACAAAAGATGGTAAACCGGGTACTGCACAGGAAGAGGACCAACAAAGAATTCAGATTCAGTGTGCAGATTGGAGAGTATGACGTGGATAATGTTATCTTGGACTTGGGGTCTGACGTGAATGTTTTACCTAAGAAGACATGGGATATGGTGGGAAAACCCAAGTTAGTATGGTCTCCTATTAAGCTAAGGCTTGAAAATTAGAACAAAATAGTACTGATTGGTCATTTGACAGGAGTACCTGTGAACATATATGAGATGCACAACATGGCATAATTTGAAGTGATTGAGATCATGGATGGCAATCAAACATATCCAACATTGATGGGATTTGAATGGGCATTTGATAACCAAGAGATCATTAACTTGAAGAAGTGAAAGATCATATTTGAAGTTGGGGAGTTGAAATTTATTTCACCCTTAGACCCGTTCGAAGGAAAGAGATACATATAGCCATCTAGAGGAAATGACATTAACAAATTATACAACATGACGATGCGGATGGAGGATTATTTCAACCCTACAATAGATGGTGCGCTAAGTTGGTGAAGTATTAGTTCATGTGCATTAGACTTTGAATAAGGCCTAGGGAATTGGCAGTAGAGAATGCATGAAGTCTCCACTAGGTGATGTGCACATATCACCCAATCCTTGTGCTGGATTGGAACAGAGCTATGTGATCCACCCAGATATGATGGATTAACATAGATGAGTATGTTTGTAAAGGAATTTGAGTTACAGGTACTTGAACAACAAAGGATGTTAGCACTAGATATGGTCTTGAAAGTGACTCCATCCAGGTGGTGGGCTGCACACAGAGATGGATTAAAATACTAGTCACATTGCAACAAACTAATGCAGGTTAGGTTTGATATTGAGGAAGAATATATGGTGAAGAAATATACAGGAGAGACTGATCCAACAAGTAATATTGAAAAGTTTAGGGTGTTATGGGGTTCAATACTGGAAACATAATGGACACACAGATTTACACACACACTAGACACAATTCCAAGGAACTAGTACTTGGAATTGGAAATTCACATGGAGACAACAAGATGGAACAAACTGGTCCTGAGGTTCAAATTCATGTTTACATTTCAACATGAATCTCCAACAATAGATGCAACTCTACTCGCTATTCGAATGAAGATCTTCTCCGAGGAAGGGACGATGGAGGTGGTACCAATATGCAATATGCATAGAGCTAAGATGACTGTCCATGAGCTATTGGAATGCTAAAATGTAGCTAAGGAAGAATATGATGAAGAAGATCCCAAAAATGTACAAGTACCTCAGATAGAAGGAGAACGAGTAGCAGAGGGGCCAAATCTTGAATCCGCTGCATATACACATCCTATAAAGATGTAGAAGGTAAACATTGGGACGAAAATGAATCCCAAGTTTGTGCAAATAGGATATTATTGGAGTGATGAGACAGTTGAGAAGATTGCATACTTATTGAAAGAATATCATGACCTATTCCCAATGACAATTTCTGGAGATGAAGGGAATAGTAGGGGACTTAGGTGAGATGAAGATCCCACTGAAACTAGGATCTAAGATAGTGCGACAGAGGCCTTATAGGTTAAATCCAAGGTACAAGGAGAATGTGAAGGATGAAATAGAAAGGATGTTAGATGCAAGAATAATTGAATCGGTAGAAGAATATGAGTGGATTAGTCCAATGGTAGTGTAGGAAAAGAAGACATGAGGAATCATGATCTGCGTGGATCTAAGGAAATTGAATGATGCATGCTTACATGACCTATTCCCAACACCATTCATTGACAAGATACTAGAGAACGTAGGAGGACAAGAAACATATTCTTTTAGAGATGGATTCTTGGGGTAACATCAAATAAATATTGTGTAGGAGGATCGCCACAAGACTACGTTTACAAAAAAGTGGGGGAGTTATCAATATACAATAATTACATTCGGATTGAAGAATGCCCCTATGGTGTTTTCCAGAGTAGTAGTTGCATAGTTCAAGGAGTTTATCCATAAGTTCCTTGAATTGTACGTGGATGATTTGACCGTGTTCAGTTTACTACGGGATCATATAGAAGTCCTCAGGATAATGTTGGATTGGTGTCGACAGTGTCATATTTCGATGAACTTAAAAAGTGTATTTTTTGCACGCCATTTGGAATTCTGTTGGGACATGTCATGTGAAAACACAAAATACTAGTAGATCTAGCCAATATTGCAGTAATTATGGAGTGAGAACCTCCTACATCAATTAGACAACTGAGGGAAAATCTGGGTCATATAGTCTATTAAAAGTATTTTTTCAAAGGATATGCATAGATCACAACACCAATGGAAAAGTTATTGAAGAATGAATCAAAGTTCCAATGGAACGAGGACTGTCAGAAGGGGTTGGACACCTTGAAGAAGAAACTTGTGACTACACTGATTTTGGTTTTTCTAGACTAGAAAAAGGAGTTCCATGTACATGTAGATGCATTGTCCATAGCATTGAGTACAATACTATCCCATCCTGGGGAGGGATACTGATCTAGATTCGTATCTAGGAGCTTGATGGGGCTCATAAAGGCCTAACAATAAATTTTCTCATGATGGCTTCAAAACAGACGTGTGTGTAGGCCTTGTCAATACGAACCTAACACAACTTGAAAAGGCTCAAACAAATGTCGTATGCTCTTGATATCGTGTTTTGTTCATTTTCCCAAACATGCAAAACATCAACAGGTCAACAGAAAAAAAAAGTCAATGCTGAYGTCATCATGCTAATGTAGCATTGAGACACGTGGCAWCACAACAATAGGCTAATTGGGAAGATGACAGTKGTCCAATCCCATTTCGACAAGTGGCACATTTTGGGGGAAAATGAACAGGTGCCACGTGGCCTAGACGTGGGCTGTCGCATGGCACCCCAACATTCAGTGGTTGGATAAAATTTTTGGAGCTTCATGGGGTTCGACCCCATGACCTTTTGGTAGAGGAAATGTCTTAGGGACAGGTTGGATTATCAACGCGCTATTGGAGGGACTTGTTATTACAAGTCCGCATTAATATATATAAAGTGGGTTTAATGTAAAGTAGAGGGGGAAGGGGGCTGGGGCTAAGTCCCAACCCACAAGTGTATTATACATATGACCACAACTCTTAAGGTCCAACGCTACCCAACTTCCAGCTTGGTGCAAAGGATATGGGCACAAATTTTTAGCACCTGTCCACCATATGCTTCGGGGGAAGTGACCACAACCTAGACACACATGTGAGGGGTGCGGTCATATTATTTTATGCCATGTGACCTATACTTGCAGTGAAAGGGCCAACACACAACCCTTAGGGGCTGGCGCTTGGCCACATTAGTTCCATATGATCCTGTTTTGGAGTGTGCGCAAAGTCCAGGGGGCTCATGTCCATATTTTTGTGATAAAGTGGTTTTTGCACTTTAGAATAATGATTTAAAATGATTTCTTTAGTTGTTATTGGAGATTTTTGGCCCTTTTTGGGGAATATTGGGCCCTTTTTGAGGCCAAATCTAGGGGGGAAGTTGGCAGTTGGTTACCAAATTCAGATATATATAAACCAAGCCTTCTTGAGGCCATGAAAGGATATTCAGAGCATGTTTATGCTAAATATTTTCCAAGCCAAAGCCATTTTTATGTAGGGAAGCTGTTGAGGAGCGCACCTTTGCGGGCCATTTCTAGGAGCTCCGGTCATCCGATTTGAGTGTTGTTTCTTTTGTTGGGTTCTTGAGATCTGGTAGAATAAGACAGATCATTTTTGTAAGCTTTTGGCACTGCTGTGATGTAGTTATTGAGATTTGAACATAAATAAGAAAGCCTCACCCACTGAGACAAAGGATAGGAGACGTAGGTAAGATTGCCTAACTCTGTTATCACATTGGTTTTATGGTTTGCTGCTATTTTATACTTCATTTAAGTTCTGTACATGTTTATATGGCTGTGATAACTTCTCATATCTTCTTCCTCTTTCATTAAGATTCCTAATTGGTTAAATAATACATGCTTAATAACTCAACCGTAATCGTGTAAAAGATCTTTTCAGATAAAGTGGTATCAAAGCTAGTTGACGTTTGGATTTGAGTTTTGCATGTTAACCAAGGAAAATGTACTTCGTGGTGAAGTCAATTTTGTTGAAGAGAATTCATTGATTGGATTGAGAAAGATAACTTCTCATAGCAAGAAGATGGCATCGGAAGAGTGGCTTTCTCAGAATGAGAAAGAGTTTTGAAAAAATTTCTTTGCTATGTCAGAGATGATGAAGGTTTTGTACGAGGATTACTTGGATAAGAAAAGACCAAATCTAGGTGAATCTTCAAAGGGAAAAAAGTGACGAAGGAGAGGATCCTCCTCAAATTCCTCCTTCACCTCCATCATCACCTCCTTCTTCTCTTTCTTCTTCATGTTCAAGTTCTAAATCTAATGCAAAGAAACATGTTCATAAACATAAGAATGAAATGCCATTATTAAATTTTTTATGTTAAATTCAAATTACCCATATATGATGGTGAAGTTAATGCAGAGAGACTTGACAATTGGGTCAGACAGATGGAGGTCTATTGCAGTGTGCAACAGATCAAGGATGAGGCCACACAAATCAAATTGGCATCATTGAGACTTGCAGTCACAACACTCATTTGGTGGAAAAGCATGTTGCAAAACATAACACAACAAGTGGGTAATGTATTTCCGTCATGGCAAAGTTTTATTTCTGCACTTAGAAAACAATTCTATCCTTTGGGTTATAAAGAAAAAGTGTTAATTGAATGACAAGCTTTAAAACTAAGAAGAGGAAAAATAGTGCAAGAATACACAGATGGCTTTCGTAAAATGGAATTGATGTTAAATATCCATTTACATACCCAAAAAACGCTTATGAAGTATATAGGAGGTTTACCTGCACATATTAGAAACACTGTATTCATGTTTGGGCCAACTAATCTTGATGAGGTTTCTGTTCAAGCGACATACATTGAAGCAGGGAAAACAAATGTTGGTGTATCAGGGGAATCATCTTCAAGGAAAGATGACAAGAGGAAGTGGCATGGAAAGAAGTCAAATAAAGTGACAAGAATGGAAGAGAGGCCCTCTTGCAAGAATTGCAAGAAAGAGGGGCATGATGAGGACCATTGTTGGCAATTGCATCCCGAGAAGAGACCGAAGTGGTTCAAGGAAAAGAAGGGGATGCAAATAGTTGCAGCGACAACACGACCCACAAACTTGGGATCATATTCAGGTGACGAATATAAGGTCTCATTGGTTGGTATTCCATGTAAAATTGGTGAAGGAATTGATTGTAGAAGTAAATTCTTTCATATAAGGGTCATCATGCGACACACTAAGGTTGACACATTAATCGATAGTGGATCTCAATCTAACTTAATTTCTGAAGAATTGGTTAAGCAATTGAGGTTAAAAACACAAATACATCATAATCCCTACACACTTAAATGTATAAGCAACCATCATCAAATGCACATAATGGATAAGAAAAAAAACATCAATTGCACATAACAAAACAATGCACAATCAAAATTTCAATTTCATCTAAGTATGTGGACGAGGTAACATGATGAGTGCCACTATGAATGTGGAAATGGTCTTAGGTAGTCCATACTTATATGATCGTAGGCAATCTTCATAAAGACAAAGAATCAATATCAATTAACCAAAGGATGTCAAGATTTATGTGGTTCATGCTCATCATGTGAAAGAAATTAAAACTCTTCAAACAATGGAAAATTAAAGGTTATGCCTAAGAAAGAAACAGACTTATAATTGTTTCAAATCAAATATTGGATCTTAAGAAAGAACATGAGATGATTTGTAGAATGAAAATCAATCACAATTTGGTTCAAGATAAGCTGATGTCGTGTAAATATTACGTATTATGCCATCAACTCATTTGCAGTCGGCTTTTTGATGCTATCATTAGTAATGTTGTTTGCATGGATGATAGTGGCTTCAGCAAAATGTTACAAGGTTCAAATGGATAACAATATGCTTTCATTGTCATGATTGTGTTTACAGCTTGATCTTGATGAGACATGTGCACATGATAGAGTTCAAAGATAGGGAACAATCTAGGTTTCCTATCTCAAGCTTGATGATTGGTCAATAACCTTTTAGGAACCAAAAGTTCCTTTAGATCCAGTGGATATATCGCGGGCTACCCACCTTTTCCAAAATGGCTCAAAATGCTTTTGCCATTTTGGCAATTTACTATTTTTAGCAGTTTCGAATCTCCTGGGCCATTTTAAGGGCCTAAATGAAAGTTTTTGAGATCAAGGTTCTCAATGATAGTCAAGGCATGATTGAGCCCCCAAATGAATCTTCTCGATGATACCTTTCCAACGAGCCATTCATTATTTAAACGATCAGATGCAGTGTTACGACCGAAGTTGATGCACTAACTTACCCAAACGGGGCCCACATGATTTTGGCTTCGTCTCCTAGGGTTAGGTTTCGATGTCTAGGACTTTGAATTCCGGACATTGTAAAAGGCCTCCGTGAGCCTCATTGTAACCATCTTCTCGAATGCGAGTAGTCGCCACATCTCTCGCAGATAAGTCGCCACCATTCTAGCGAATCTTTCACCATGTATTTCTACAGCTCCGTGACATTTATTTCATTAATAGAAATCATGTATTATCGTATATATGTGTTTATGGTTTCAACTCCGATACATTTCTGCTATATTATTGAACATTTCCATACATCTCTGCATTTCTTTTATTATATCTCCGATCTCATTTCGCGTCGAAAATAAATCCAGATCAGTGTTATCAAAGGTGTCGCTTCTATAAATCGCTTTTCAAAGGCATGTCCCCAATGAGGTCCGAGTATAGTTGGGTCTCGAGCTTTGTCTATCTTGAGGACAATCACTCACACACCTGCGAAACCCTACCGGCGGAAGAAAAGAAAATGATGATGACGATCCTATCACCGTTGCTTGAGCAAGCTCTCACGACGTAGGGATCTAAATGATGGAGAATTTTTCCCACATCCTTCAACTTATCGAAATAATCCGGACACGAAGTGGGAAGGTGTGATCCGGATTCAGATCTAGGAGCTTGATGGGGTCTCAAAGGACTAAAAATAAATGTTCCTTTAATGGCTCAAAACAAACATGTGCATAGACCTCCTATCGATACGAACCAACACAACTTGAACGGGCTCAAATGGATGTTGTATGCGATAGTTATCGCACTCTGACCCTTTTCCCAAACAAGCAAAAAGTCAAGATAAAAAATAATGTTGATGTCAACATGACATCATGCCGACGAGCATTGAGAAAGATGGCAACACAACAACAAGCTGACTAGGCAGATGATAGTGGTCTAATATCATTTTGACAAGTGGCACATTTGTATAAATGAATGGGTGCCACGTGGGCAACTCTGCAACATTCTGGTTGATAAAAATTTTTGAGCTTCATGGCATTCAATCCTACGATCTTTTGGTAGAGGAAATGTCTTAGGGACAGGTCGGATCACCAACGCACTATTGGAGGGACTTGTTATTACAAGTCCACATTAATATATATAAAGTGGGTTTAATGTAAAGTGGAGGCGGAAGGGGGCTCAGGCTAAGCCCCAACCCGTGAGTGTATTATACATATGACCACAAATATTAAGGTCCAACGCTACCCAACTTCTAGCTTGGAACAAAGGATATGGGCGTGGATATTTAGCAAATTTTCACCATATGTTTTGGGGGTGGTGACCACAACCCAGGAGCGCATGTGGGGGGCATTGTCATATTATTTTATGCCATGTGACATATACTTGCGGATTGAGGGCCAGCTGTGGCATGTACCTCTTAGGGGCTGCTAACGCTGGGTCACATTAGTTCCATATGACCCTATTTTGGAGCACGGGCCTAGTCCAGGGGATTATTCCCATATTTTGTAATAAAAGTGTTTTTCTAATTTCAGAATAGTGATCTTTTAAAATGATTTCCTTCAAATGGCATCGGAGATTTTTGGCCCCTTTTGGGGGATATTGGGCCCTTTGAGGCCAAATATTGGGGGGAACTTGGGAGTTTGTTACCAACTCTGACCATATAAACCAGTCCTTCTTGAGGCCATAAAAGGAGATTCATAGCAGGTTTATACTGACATTTCAAGCCAAAGCCATTTTATGTGGAAGCTCGCTGAGGAGCGCACTCCTTGGTGTGCCATTTCCGGGAGATCCTGGCCATCCACTGAGTACCGCTTATTCTCATAATCTGGAGATTTGTAGAACAAGACCTGGGATCGCTTTGTAATCTTAGAAATACTATAAATGCCTCTATTGATATTTGAACATAAATAAGAAAGCCTCACCTACATCGAAGGACAAAGGCTAGATTACAACCTCCATCATCAAGCATTTAAAAGTGGTGGATTTCTATTGTTTTATGCTTCTACTGCCTACATTTATATGGCTCTGATAAATTCTCATATCTTCTTCCTCTTCATTGAGCTTCCTAATTGGTTAAATAATAGATTATTAATAACTCAACCATAGTCAATAAAAGATCTTTTCATCAGAGACATAGATCATCCAATTGATTTTACAAGCAGGAAGATGTTTATAATAGAGAAGAAATATACAAGGACATAATGGGAAGGATTGGAAATGACCACACGGCAAAAAATTTAGGCATCATTTATTGGGATCTCTCTTTAAGATGTACACATACCATTTTGCATTAAAATACTTATTCAACAAGACAGTGTTAGGGGGAAGAATATGCAAATGGAAATTATTATTTTAGGAGTATGACTGAGGCTTTTATGGCTTTAAATCATGAATTGAAAGACTATCATCTATCATGCATATTGTGAGGTGAAGATGTAGACAATTTAGATGACAACTTACCATATGCACAATTATTTGCAGTAAAGATGGTGGATGACTACTTCTCAGACATAGTGAAAATTTTAAGTACAGGTATGGATCCATTAGAGATGAAAGTATACATAAGAAGCTAAGATCTTGTAGTTAAAATAAATAGAATATCAAAATCATTGTAGGGAATCTATACAAGCTGGGTGTTGATGGAATATTGAGGGGTTGTGTGTTGGAAGACAAGAGACCGATGATACTTGAATAAGTGCATGATGGAATTGATGGAAGACATTATATATGGAGAGAGATCTCAGACAAAATATTTGTGTAGGGATTTGGTGGCCTAAACTTCAAAAATATTGAATAACATTGTCAATCATGATGTGTGTCAACTAGTTGGAAAAGCCATCTAGGAGGGATGAAATACCTTTGAATCCACAGGTCACACTGCAAATATTTGAGAAATGGGCCATAGAATTTATGGGGCCAATCAACCCAAAAACACAAAGATCAATGGAAAGTTACATCATCACCATGAAAAATTACTTGACAAGATGGGAAAAAGCAACACTAGTTACAGATTGCACCGTAGAGACTGCTGCAGAGTTTTTGTTTGTGAATGTAGTCACAAGGTTTGGATGTCCATGCATATTACTCAGTGATCAAGGAACACACTTTCTGAAAAAGACTATTCAAACATTGACTGAGGAGTTCCAAATACATCATCAAATGAGTACCCCATATCGTCCTTAGGCTAATGGAATAGTGGAAGCGTTCAACAAAATCTTGGAGAATACTTTTAAAAAAAATTGCAATGTAGGGAGAGATGATTGGGACTTAAGAGTTCCTGCAATGTTATGGGATTACAGGAATACAAGAAGAAGTTGACAAGGCAGACAACTTTCAGGTTGGTCTATGGAAAATAAGTAGTGATGCCAATGGAGTTCATTCTACCTAGCCTTCACATTGCAACAATCAATGATCTTTTAGATACCGGCACACTATAGGAGATACTATCACAATTGGTTCAACTTGAAGAAGATCAGTTTGTCGTAGGTTTCCATCAATAGGTTCAAAAAGCAAGGGAGAAGGCTTGGCATGATCGACACATTAAACAAAGAAAATTTCAAGTAGGAGATTTGGTATTACTTTATGACAGTAAGTTCATGCAAAATCCAGGAAAGTTTATAATGTATTGGTTGGGACCCTATGTGATTCAGTAGGTCACAGAGACAGGTGCTGCGTGGTTGGAAACCTTGAATGGAGAAGTATTCGGAGGAATGGTGAATGGAAGTCGACTAAAACTCTATAGAGATGGCCGAAAACTCATGCAACAATTTGGGATGCGCCAGAGCACATGTATTATAGTAGTTGTACCATAGTAGCAAGAAAAACAAGGAAAAATAAACAAAAAGTAGACTGTTATCCCCATTTTGTGGGATAACTAAGGAGATGATGTCTTGAGGCCATTAGGTTGCATACATAAAGTTCCGATAGACCACATGACTAGCATTGTCCACTTGCACATATGGAAGCCTGCTCTTCCACCATAGTTTGGATCCATCGTCAGGGCATCCACCACACCAACTAGCTTATGGAAGGCACTTGGGTCTTGCTCCATGCGATACAAGTCATGTATTGTGGTAGGTAATCACCCTAATATTTGAGGCATTTAAGCATGTTGTATTGAAACTTATTTTGATTATAGAATGCATCCTTGAAAATTATGCTTTTGACCCTATTTCACCTTGGTGAGTGTGATCGATTTCCTAGTAAGTGGCCAAATTTTGGGGAAGGGGTGCAACTGGGGGTCCTTTGAAGGGTCATTGTACCATTCTCGACCATACTTATCACTTTATACTCATTGCATTCCCATCACATTTCCCTCTTCTAGGCCCTTTGACTTTAGTGACCCAAGAAGGGCATGTACCTCATTTCATGGGAAGAAGGGGATGAAGGCCTAGGGGGATGGTGGCTAGCAAAAGATAAAATACTAAAAAATGAACCTTCTATATGCTTACCCAGATAGGTCTTGAGAATGAAAAAATGCTTATGTTAAAATAATTGAAGTCTTGCAAAAGATCAAACACATAAAAAATATCCCGCTTGAATGAAAGACTAACACTAGTGCATTATAACACTTTGATGGTTACCCCTATGGAACTTTGTGGACCTCTTCTTTCAAGTGACACTATGTTACTTACCCCCAATATAATCTATTCACTATTGGGAATGAACATGTGTTTATATCATTAATTAATTAATAAATGACAATAAATGGGTTTGGAAAAAGGTTGCATTGAAGATGAAGGTACAACACACCCTCTACAAAGGCACCCATAAATGAGATAATACGAGTCCTTTTATGTCATGAAAATCATTGACCTATCAATTATAACCCCCTATCCACCTCATCATCCACTACATGACCTTGATGGGGCATCCTTGGGAGCATGCCCTACTTGAGGGTTTTTGTCTACCCAATAGGAATTTTATGACACCCCTCCCATACCTAAAATTGGTCAATTGTATAGGGTCTTTGAGCACTTATTTAATTTGATGAGGTATATTTAATGCACATGTTTAGGTGCCTTTTTTATTACATGTGTTTTTCACATGCCATGATATTTTGAGTTGAGATCCTTGGAGGGAGTGCCTATTTGTTTTGTAGGACCTTGCTTGGTGACCAGTGTTGGGAGAACAAGCCTAGATTGGGCTTCCATGGGGCTTGAAGCCCACGGGTTGGATGCCAAGGGTCGGTTATCCCCATTTTGTGGGATAAATAAGGATATTATCTCTCTAGGCCCTCAATTTTCATATATTGAGTGCTAAGAGACTACATGAACAATAATATCCATTTTCACAGATGGAGACCCTTCTCACCACCAAAGAGCTCATAGATTTTCAGATGGAATCCACCACACCATCTATCTTCTGAGAGGAAGTGGGTCATGCTCCATGAGGTACACGTCATGTATTATGGTAAGTGTCATTTCAATATTTGAGGCATTTGATTATGTTGTGTCTTAGACTGCTTTATATTTCATGACATATGCTTGGACATTATGCCTTCTTCTCTGTCTCACCTTGGTGGTTGAAATTTTTTCCTAGTAAGTGGTCTTCCTTGGGAATGATTTTTCTACTGGGAACTCCCTTGAAGAGCCATAGTACCATTCCTGACCATACTTACCACTTTTCATCACTTAAACCCCCCATTTCCTTATCTCTTGGGATTTTAGGGTGTATTGACCTAAGAAGGGGTTTGTCTCTCATTCTATGGGAAGAAGGGGCTGAAGGCCCATATGGATTATTGTTGGGTAAAAGATAAAATCCTATACATAAACCTTCCAGATACTTCGCTCATGGATCCCCCAAGAAAGAAATGAAACACTTATATGTAATAAAAGGGGGATCCACAAGAGTAAAATAATGCTTAGGGGGTTGGTTGGAGGATATGAAGTCTCATTACGAGCTGACCTATAATGATTATGGATATATAACAGTATTACACTGCCATCATCTGGCCACCAAGACAGTGTAGTGGCTCTTAGTTGCACGATTGAGAGAAAGAGGGTGTCATCATGAGCCAACCTTCTCATTTCTACAAAAGTATTCTTGAGTGACACTGTCATTATCTGGACACCATTCTAGGATAATGGCCTTGAAATCATCCTTAAAACATGAAAGAAAAAAATAATGGAAAAATGATGGGTTTGGAAAAAATTGCATTGCAAATGAAGGTGCCACACACCTTTTACAAAGGAACCCATGAATGAGACACTACAACCCATTGTATGTCATGAACCCCATGCCCATTGAGTCTTGATACTTAACCACTTTATCCAATTTACATGGCTTATATAGGGATCACTTGGAAAACACTCCTTGACCTAGGAAATATCTACCCAATAGGACACCTGATCAACCCTCCCATATCCAAGCTTGGCAAGTCACATAATGTCTTTGAGCACTTAATTGTTTGACAAGGTAATATTTGATGCACATGCTTAGGTGGCTCATTTATTGACCTGATTTACTTATCATGATATTTTGACTCTAGATATTTGGAGGGAGTGCTTATTTGTCTTTGTAGGACCTAGTTGGTGGATAATTTTGGAGGAGCAAGCCTAACTTGGGCTTCTATGGGGCTTGAATCCCACAAGTGGATGCCAAGGGCCTGCATGCCGGGTGAGAGAGACATACCTTCAGAGGCCTAGAAGACATTGTGGATGACATAACCTATCCCTCACATGCCAAACATTTTTCTAGGAGAGGAAAAACGTCACATTTGGAGGCATGACATCACCTAGGAGGGATAGGGTTTGGTGGTGAGGTTATCATTCATTGGAACAAGGAAGTTTTGAGGAGAATAAGGCTTTGACCATGAAGAAAATGACTTGTATGATTGACATGTGGCTTTGGGAAGCCCAAATACACCCCTCCAACACCAACAACTTGCTCCTAGTGTCAAAACGCTCCCTAAAGGGATGACATCACCTTAAGTTAGGGTTTCTTTTTGTGTAAAAGTAAATTTTAAGTGAATTGTTTAATATTATTTATGTAAAGGGGAAAGATTAGGGTTGTTGACCCCTATTTTTTTGGTTTACCCTAAAATTATGTGGAAAAACTGTTTTGAAGACATTTTGTATAAATATATATCATAAGATCTCATTTCATAACATAACTCTCCCATTTCTAGAAATATTGGACGGAAAGTTTCGCTATATTTGGCTAGTTCTCTCTCTTCTCTTGTATATGTATATTTCTTGGATATTTGGTTGATGGAAATGATGCGCTAGCCTTGGAAGGATATTCTCTTGCTATTGTGGTGGTGTGTCTTAGATTTTTCCTTAAATTGGTAAGGTTTTTACATTGTTGCTATCATTTGTTATTCAATTCAAGGTTATTTGCTAGAGCTAGGTGGGAAGTATAAGGGAATACACCCCCACCTTAGTCTCCATCACTTTCTGCTTACATGTTATTTGTTTAACAAAGTTTTTCTAAGATAAGTATAAAAGAACACACCCTCTTAGCCTAAACCCTAGCTAAATATACATGCCTTGGGGAGTAAAAGGATTTACACCCCCAAGGAGGTAGCACCTCTAGATATTTCTTTTCTTGACTCCATTAACCCAATTATTGAAGGCACTAGTCATTTACTTATTGCATTGGAGAGATCAATTGATGCCTTGGTAAATGTACAAATTTCAAGTTTTAAAGTTGTCTCTTTGGGAAAGTGTTCCTTGAGCCTTTGGCTCCCTTGCCTCATTGAGGTGTCCCCTTTCAGCCACAACTTCTCATTTCTGTTACAAAAATAACCTACAAACATTAGGTCTGCATAAAAATAAACCTCTAACACTTAATAACTCCTAAACTAACCCTAGGATTTAGCCCTAACTTTTCCCTAACTCTCTACTAATCCTAGCACACCTATTGGGCTATTTAGAGGTGGTTTATTGTGGCTGATGTTTCTGCTGTTATGTTTGGTTTGATACAACCATAAAGCTAATAATATTCACTACAACAACCTTTTTTTTAGCCTTGATTTTTATGCTAAAGTTATTTCTTAATTATTGGTGAGTTGAGCTAGATCTCACTAGATTTGTCTCTTGTTTGTTTATCATATTCTTAACACTTATATTGCATCCTTTCCTATATTTATTAAGCTGATATATATCATTTATCTTTTCTGAAATTAGGGAAAACAAGCTTAACTTGCTTGTCCAACTAACATATTACATTATATGCATTGCTTTCCTTATGTCTCGGGCATGTATTCACAGTTGGCAGGTCACTCAACTCATTTGACAACCCTTGAAACTTGCCAAGACTCTTTCCCAAGCCCTTGATACCAATCATAATTGACCCCTAGGGACATATATTCATACTTATCATTTTCCATCTTATTTCCCTCTAAGTTCATCGAGATTCCCCCCTTGAGGTGACTACCTTACCTCTAAAGTGACAGAGACACCTGCCTAAGGTGACAGTGGGTAGGTGCCCTAGTTTCCACCAATTAGTGGTTGGATCAAGGTTTTACCAACCTACAACGTGTGCTATAACATTTTGGCACCGTTATCGGGGAGGATTTTGAATCCTTTCTGGAACCCCAACAACACTTTGGCAAGCTATCCCAAATCCTTTATCCCTTAGCTTGCATGGTGACTCAAACCAATGAATGTTCCATTTCCACATTTCTTAAT
>SNQJ01S0166042.1:0-21022 GCA_010110895.2 Picea sitchensis | reverse complement strand
ATTATGAGTTGTTGTGTTATGCTTGGTTGATGCACATCTTTGAGAGTTGTCTTGGTGATTGATATTGATGAGTAGATCTGATTTGGTTGATAAGATTTATGAGACAGGTTGTTGTGATAGGTTGTTTGGACAAGTTGTTGTGATAGGTTATTTGTACAAGTTTGGTGCATGGTTGATGCACTTGTTCATGGTACAGGTTGAGGTATAGGTTAGTGCATGGTTGATGCACTTGTTTATGGTACAGGTTGATTACAGGTTGTTTGGTATAGGTTGGTGCATGGTTGATGCACTTGTTTATGGTACAGTTTGATTACAAGTTGATTATAGGTTGAGGTACATGTTGATTACAGGTTGATTACTGGTGAGGTATAGGTTCAATCCCTAGATTTTTGTTTCCTTTTTTAACGAGCTTTCTATAGAGAAGAAAAAAAATGCTCAAAACCTCTTCTTGATCATGTCTTCCAGGAGGAAAATTCTCTTGAAGGATTACATGTCAAGGGAAAAAAATCAACCATGGATTCCAAGAGATCTTCGCTAGATGTAAGAAAAACACTCTGGAAGGAATACATGTCGACGACCTCGATAAAGGTAGGGATATCTGGTGCTAATAGAATTATTGAAGAGAAGACTATGTCAACTACCGGATCTAAGTCAAGATAAGGGAGAGATTCCCTTTCATGCAGGGTTGAACGCATGGGGCAATTCATTACATAATTGACCTGCAATGGAGTGGACATTGTTGGGATGTATGGAATGTTCAGGGAAGGTGGATGGTTGATCAGCATATGTAGGTCAATGAATGAAATATGGTCTATCGTTACTATGTTTCCATTGTGAGGGAAACACATCACTTGATAGAGAGTGGACACAAAATCTCTCATAACGTAGACATAGTCTTGCTGAAGGAGTAGGTTAAAGTCCAAGGGATAGTGAACTACCATCACATCGACATAGACCATTTTTCGTCCCAAAGTAACTGGAAACTAAGGAAGGATCACTAAAGGTTGACTAACTCGTCTATCAAAGGTCAACATATTTTGAGTCACAAGCACAAGTTGTGGAGAACCAAAAGTTTACCAAGCATTCACAGATAATATGCTAACAAAATAACCTTCCTCTATTACAGTGTTAGGAATATTCCTATCACAAACCTGCAAGGTGATTTGGAAATGAACGTAAGAGGGAAGATGAGGTTTTGTCAAATGAGTCCAATTAATAGAAATAATTTGATTTCTTGAAAGGGGTTCCATCGGGACAGGCGGAGTGCCCCCTTGTTTGGACAAATCAGTATTAACGAGATAGACCTTAGTGGCATCCTCACTCTTTGAATAAGGAGTGGGATCGATCGATGACGGGACCGGATCGACCACTTTGGTTGCACTCTTCAAGGGATGAGTGGGATCGACCGATGGTTGAACTGGATCGACCACTTTGTCACTCTTCAAGGGAGGAGTGGGATCGATTGATGACGAAACTGGATTGACCACTTTGGCACTCCTCAAGGGAGGAGTGGGATCAATCAGTGATAGAAATGGATTGACCACTTTGGCACTTAACAGATGAAGAGTGGGTTTGATTGATGGAGGAACTGGATCAACTACTTGGGTTTGTGGTTCAACTGAGGATGAAACTAGATTAACCACCTGATCAACTAGACTGACCAGGGATGGAACCAGATTGACCATTACATCGACTAATGACGGGTTGGGATAAATATTATGATAACCAGTTGGAAGTTGAATATTTTCCAAAATATAAGAAGCCTCATCCATACGAGGGAAAAGGTGAGAGTAATGGTCACCTTCGCATAGAAAAAAAGGAAATTTGGCAGTTCGCTTCTTCTTACCAACCTTAATTTCACTAGCTGATGGGGTGCCACCAACATGTCTAGCAGGGGATGATGACGTGGAAGACCACATTTCTGAGACCTTGGGGATACTAGGGAAATCCCTCAAAAAGTGGTTACCCTTACAAATCCTGCAAGGGTACTTGGGCTTATGGGTTGTTTGGGTGATCTTGGAATCATCAACACTCCCAACATGATTAATAGTAATTGGTTGTTCTCCAACATGTCTGGAAGTGGTTGGAAGTTTGGACCATTGCTTATTTTTCTTCTTCTTAATCTTCCTTTTCTTCTTCTTCTTATTCACCGGGTTAATAACTTCAGAGCTTTCAATTGACGAAAAAGATGAAACAGAAGAAGACCTTGCAAGTGAAGAAGGCAAAGAATATCTTAATGGTGAATAGGGTGAAGGATCAACATGAAGTTGATGTTATTGGGGGGAAGTGCTTACAACTAAATCACTTACTACATTCAAGATTACCGGAGTGGAAAACAACCATACTAGTAACCCAATTGTGAGACCTCGAAGGCTCAAAGTAGCAATGTAAGGAGGACCAACGTTTCCATAAGAAGGAAAAACAAAAGGTTCCCTCGGAGCAAGGGTTGTTTCATTGGTCGTTCTGGGAACTGACATCATTAAACATAGATCTAACCTAGATTATTCTAGGGAAAAAAAACAACACACACTAAAAAAATAGGAAGCAAGCAAACAAGCAAAGCCTTCTCACAATGAATACACTAGTTGGTGATGAAATCCAACATCGTGGGAACAATGTAAGAAGGGGATGAGATAGATCGTGTTGAAAATTTACGTTGACAACCTACTTAACATACTTACGCCTTAGTGCAATCTTCCACACAATAAATGTTAATTTACCCTCCAAGGATCCCCTCGTGAGTTTGGCTAACTTCGATTCTAGGTACAACGAATACTTTCCCCTTCATTGTCACCTCATGTATTGACCCTAAAGAAAGGACACTAAGGTTACCAAATACAACAATGATTCATGGGGAAACAATCAACAATCTGATATATGCACAAGGACAGGGCAACTGAGCCTAAAACGGACTTGAGAAGGCCAACACAGGGTTGTTTTCTCAAGTGACCCCCAATAATATGAGCAACCACTACACCAAGACCAACAAAGAAGGGTTAGTAACTCTGTTAGTCTTAATGTGACCTCATGATTGACCCTTGTGTGAGAAGGGATTCCTAGGAAAAAATGTAGTAAATGGATTTCACCACTCCCTAACTTAAGATTCTATGTTTTTTTACATCTTTGGAAAGTTATGTTTCACACCTATTCCAAATCCCTACAACTAATCTAATGTAGGTTGCAAAAAGAACTAGAAATAAAAGTTTCTAGGTAGATTTTAATTAACACGTAAATTTTATTTAGTTGTTGTTATTGAAGAGGAAAATGGCGTGGACTAAATGATGTTTTGAATGACTCTATACAATTCAAAGAAATGAGAATGAAAATATTTCACTTCGATGAAAGCTATATTACGAGAAGGAGAAAACGTTTATCATTCCTAGATGCACAATGTCCCAAAATTTTATTAAACTCATCGATATCAAGATCCTCAAGAAATGAGACAAATAGACTATACACCAATACACGATTCTTCCCCCCCCCCAAATTCCAAAAACCATGCAATTCTCTACTTCTCTACTTCGCTACTTTGAGTGCAAGGATTCAATACCAATTCAAGACCAAAAATGTGAAAAACCATGCAATTTTGCTACTTCAAATGAAAAGATGCCCCCTATCTAAAGAAAAGAAAGAAATTAAAACTTTTTTATTTCAAATATAAACTAAAATCAATAGCGAGTTTCTTCAAAACAAAAGAAACCCAAACAAATCCATAAGACAAAGTACATACTCTGGGAACAAATCTTTACAAGATAGACAAGGAAAAATTGGGCAGAAAAGGGAAGAAATCACCAAAAAAGGAGATCAACGCTCTTGTTTTCAAGTGAACAGAGGGTTGTAGCACTCTGATATACACTACAGGGGAGCTATGATTACATATCAATTCTCTAATATAAACTCCAAGGGAGCGCTACCCTTCCCAGAAACTCAAAACAATGGCTTAAAACTCAAAACAATTCACCCAGAATGCCGAGAATTTTGTGAAGTTGTCAATGAAGAGAGGAGAAAGGAAATATATCAATAATAAAAAAAAGAAAATCTAAAAGTGGGGAAAAGGTAGAGACAATCCAAGGAAAGAAAAATCAATTTCCTTCCCCAGTGGAGTTACCAATTTCTATTATAGGAAAATTCCCTTGGGGACAGGTGAATATATTCTTGGATTCTATACCCCTAATACCAAGAAAAAAACATACAAATGGACACTAACATCCCTTTGAATTAAATTACCTAATCAGAAAGAGAAAGATAAGGAAGAAAGTGTGATGCACCTTATTTCGTGGTTCATCCTTGCTGCCTCCAATCTCAGCCTGATCTCCAAATTCTTCAGCACCACTCTATACCTACAATGCAATGGAAAAAAAAAGACAAATAAATCCTACTCTACTCTACAACATTAGACTAATCAAATCCATCTATCAAGATCAATAATCATATGCAAAAATACACAACCTTGAAGGGAATAGGCCAAGTAATATAGATGAGAACGTTAAAAGAGATACTTACAATATGTAGATGAAGTTGCAGCAACCTCTCCAAGTCATCTGCATCCATCCCTTGCACAATGCTCCCAAGATAATAAGTTTGATACCAAAAATATTCCTCCCAAGATCATAAATTGGTTACCTCTAATTTGCCTCTATCCTCTTCTCCATGGAAAATCCCTCATTATATAGTATTTGGAGGCTTAACCACCATGGAGAGGATCACTCATCAGATCCACTAAAATGGGATCCCCAAGATATTTAGGGAGAAAATATCTCTTGAGGATTTTAAGGAGGTAATATCTCTAACGGATTTTAAGGAGGAAATATTTCAACCATCCATGAGATCCTCAACCTCCCCTAAAAAATAGGAAACCAAATGTGAGGTGGATTTTCGCACTAAATTTATTTCCTTTTCATGAATATTAATAATTAATTCATGTTCACATATTATTTTGACGTTCACATAATATATTTCTCCTCCACATTGACTAGGGATTGTGAAATATGTTACTTCATGGTGTCGAGGTGTATGCGACACTTAACAAGGTGCATATGACACTTTTACAACACTTGCAACACTTAGGGTGAGGTACCTAGGTGTGAAAATTTGATGTGTAACAACTGGCTAGGGCCATAAATGATGAGATATGTGATTGACACAAGTGATGTTCACTTAGAGTAGTTGGATGGATAATTCATGGAAGAACTAGTGAATGGGACATGGCTGAAATTGTATAGGGATGGTCATCCTTCCATGCACTAGATAAGTTACGCAGGTTAAATTTGTAGCATAATGTACTATAGGAAGAAAATACAAAAAAAATAAAGAAAAAGTAAGAAACAGGTTAAGGGAATATGTTGGAAGTTGAGGAGGCAAAGAAGTTTAGGTTAGTAGGTAAAGAGGGGAAGTAGGAAACTGTTGCAGATGAGATAAAAGTAAGTATAAGGATGCACATACGAAGGAACAAGATTTCACATAAGGAAGAGATCATGTAGAGAGATGAGACTGTGTAGATGATAGCTAAGCACAGTTAACACAATCCATGATGCGACATTAAATAAAGAGTTATCATGACGATGAAGTAATGGTGCTACATAACATCAAATGCAGAATATCTTGACCAATTGAAAAATTGAATGGAGAATTTGCTGAAGATACAGAGTGATGGAGAAATAAAAGAAGGTAATGAATTACATCCATTAGTGGATTAGACAAAGAGTTTATGCATGGAGGGAAACTACAAATGGAAATGTAGTATAAAATCATGCAAAGGGACAATGAGGGAAGATTATTGTTCTTCAAATCTTACATAGAGAGATGAAGATTATACAGTTGAAGATCCGAAGTATAGAACCAATTTCCAGAACCAGTGGAAGTTGAGACCAATGTCATAGAGGAATATGGAACCTAAGGAAGAAACAACATCAACCTTAGTACCAAAGAAACAACGCAGTGAGCCTGCAATGTCGTCGGTAGTCGAAGAAACACAGGAAGCCTCGCCCTCGTTCGAAATATTTCCCAAGGATTATATCCCACCAAGAAAGCCATCATCGGAACTGGTCCATTTACAAAAGGAGGAAAGGTACCCATTAGTTGAGCCACTGATTCTAGAGGGATTCATAGTGGAAGGGGATATGCTAGGTATGATACCATCTCTGAAATATGTTGACCATCATATCACTGAGAAAAATAAGTTTCTAGATCTCATACCTAGTAAGTTTTTGATGACATCCATTAGTTCTGAAACCCTCGTGATAGTCATAGAACCACATGTGTGATCTAGGGGGTTGTAGAAAGAAGGTCTTCTAAACTTGTTTTGTATACTGAATTTTGGACAGAGCTAGGAGATCAACGCGTGTGTGAAAATGTTGCTAAGTTGTGTGCATGGACGATATATGTAGCTTGACATACCAATATCCAATGACATTGATTTAGTAATATGCATTACAGGTCTTCCTTCAGAGGGGCAGGACCCCACACCATTTGTTTTTGACAAGAAGAATGAGAAATCTCTCGTTGAGAGCATGAAAGAAACATTTCATACATTATGTGGACAACACGGTATAGACGTTGCTCACATATGTGACCTAACAGTAAGGTTTACAACACAATCCTTAGCCTATAAATTTTTGAGGAAATGCATAAGAGACAAAGTGTCAGAAGAAGTTATAGTGGTTGCAGAACGATGTGTAGAGGGTGTTGAGATGAACTGGGCAACAATTGTTTTGAACCAGTTTTTTATCGACCTCAAGGAAGAATGGGAGAAGGGGAAATACTTACACTACTCTTGGTTGTTGATCCTCATCATGCTATTATCTTGGACGGAGCCAAACAAACATCAATTTTTGGGCATCAAGGAGAATCCTTGCTTAGCCACACGCTATTAGAGCCTTTGGTACACTACCCAAATGGCGCACTCGATGGAAACTATTGTCACATTCTATATCTACAAGGAAACTATCAAATATAACATAGATATGACCCTATGCATATCACCATAGGTGGTCGAGGAATAGAAGGAAGTGGCATGTTTTAAGCATGGGGTATTCACTCAGTGAACCTATGGCATAGCGCCTACATTCGTGGGATATTAAATAATACCCCTAATTTCACTAAATATTAATAAATACCTTGCAAAATCCTTTTTTTGACCCCCCTCTAAATAAATATTTCTAGTAAAAGAAACCCTTATTTTAAATAGATACCCCTTTTTATACCCCCTAATACCTATAAACTCCTTGAGACCCCACATCGACCCCCAATACCTACAATATATTGATATTATTTTTCATAATTAAAAATACCCCATTAATGAATGAACGTGATAAGATATTGGTCAACAAGGTGAAGCCCCTGTGGTTTTAAGGTAGGGCGTCAACACATGTACGTTCAGGAAAAGGTCCAGGATCAACAGTGGCTTCCAACACAATATCGATTGACGAAAGAGGAGATCGAAAACATTATGCTTGATTGGGATGAGGAGTGGATGATTCCACCCACAGAAATAGAGCCATCAACACAACCAAAGCTGAAAATATATGATGTCAATGAGGAGGAAGAAGAAGAATATGAGCAAGACAAAGGGAAGGGCCCAGAGGAGTCAATGACACAACTAGCACCAAGCAATGAAAAAAATATAAAAGAGCTAGAGACAAGAAGACCTCGAAACCAATGGCTCAAGCACAAAGTCATTAAGGAAGTGGTTATTTAGGCACTGATAGAAGAATATTTGGAGAAGATAGGTGACCAGGTAAAATAATTCACTGACGACGCATTTCAGTGCACAACACAACACGAAGAGATGAATAAACATATGCAAGAACAAATGGAATAATTGAGACAACTATTAGAAGATGAAAACATCGGACCAGGGAAATAGATGAAGGAGGAACCAACAACTAGCGCTACCAATAATAGAGAGGCAGAACCAGTGATCTCCCAGTCCTTGGCAGTTGCAGGAGATCAAAGGTTGATTAATATATCAATAGGGAAAGTTGAGTTCTCCACGATAGAAATGAAAGAACGGTCCATGGAATTAGGTCACATAGACCTAGTGCTATCACAACTACCAATGGATGTACTGCAGGATCTATAGATGAGAGAAACACAAGAGATGAATGTGTGCACAGAGAAGATATCCAGTGAGATAATACATATTACAACATATAATGTTACATTAGAGACTAAGTACAACAAAGTGAAAAAAGAGCACAATGACGCCACACAGAAAGTAGAACAAATGCATAAGGCATTCAAGAGAGTATATCAAGAAATCCCAGATGCACAGGTTGAGAAGGAGGCCCTGGTGGAAGATCAAATCACAAAGAAAAGTGAAACCATTCAAGGATTCCACGCACACATAATTTATCTAAAAGCACGCATAACATCAAGCACTCCACCTGAATAGAGGGAGGTGAGGAATAAAACTATGAAAACATTAGTGAAAAGTATAAAGACTATAGAAGTAGAGTGTACACAACTGTATACAGAGACTATGGGTGTTTGGACACAACTGAGTGAAGGAAGGGTACAACAAGAGATAAGTCAGAAGATTCATACTGCGCATGGAAAGGTGCATAAATTACAAGTAGTGATGGGCACATTACCACCACCAGAGGTGGTAACTACAATGAATGAGAGTCGTAAGTTGTATTCATAAATGAATCATCTAAGGGTGGAGTAGCAGGCTCACACACAATAGATAGAATTATGACAAGAAGAATCATATAGAGTGATAGTGACCTTAACAACAAGTAAAGGAATCATCAAGAAGGTCATTGAAGAAGGTGTCGAGAAGGTGCAAAATTACGTTACTACTGAAACAACAGACCAAATTTTACAGAAGGAACTAGATTTCAAGGAAAAGGCTATGATAGCGAAGGAGACCTTCAAAGCATTCATGGTTCACTGAAAGAAGGTCTGAGTGGCTCGAGGTGAGCCACAAGTGAGTGTTGGGACCTTGTTGGAGAGGCATTTTCGATAAGTTTTGGGATTTGTGCCAGAAGAAGTCAAAGAGTAAAAGGAAGTTAGAATATGGACCAGAGTGCATGAAGAGAGTGGAATTCAAGGATCCAAGGAGCGTGAAAGAAGGATGTGCGACCGAGAAACATGCAAAAGGAGGAAAAGGGTTATAAATTGTTGGGATTTTGGGGAAATTTTGTCCACTTTGGTAAAGGGCTTGGCCCTATTTTTATGTATAATTATGTAAATGGTTTTTGGGTAAAAGGAGGAGTTTGACATATTGGAAGTTCCTAGTGCTTTTTGAGTAAGGGACTCGAACGAATGAAGAAGTTTGAGGTATGAATGAGGTGTAAACTCACACTGTAGAAGTATGACTTGGTAGGTTTGGGTGATGTTGTTGTTGCATATTTTGTAGCGCAGTGTGTAGTTGTAATAAAAATATCAATAAATAATATAAGAAGACAGTTGTTTTGGAAGTAGCCCAATTTGGGTGAACCACATAAATCTGTGTGTTTTGATGTGTTGTATTTTCATTTTATGATGTCGCACACTAAAATATCTAGTCATTGAATGAATGTTAAATGGGAGAATGTCGCACATAGAGTAGGTTGATTGTTAAGTAACTCTTGAGCAATGGGAACTACACACATGAGTAAGTGATAGGTTGAATTCCCCACTTCCCCTCAGCACTGCAGAACCTTGGTTCCTGCAACCCCTCTAGATGCCTTGGGTGAGACTTCACTTGCTATGCAAAAGATGTTGAAAGAGGGGATAGGCTCTAATGCTTCCTTCCTTCTCCTATTGTGTTTCCTTTGTAAATCCTTCAATCCTATCCCAAGTTGTTTTTAAGGGGGGATGTTAGGATATTTAAACTCTTAGGATTTATTTAAGATCAAGTTTGTCTAATGTGTCATTAGTTTATAATGTGTTTCTTAGTTTGTTTCTTTAGTATGCATTTGTAATTCGACGATTGTGATATGTTCTCAACTTAGAGTGATTTGAGGGTTCATATTCTCCTCGATCTTAACGACTACATTGATCCATGGCTTAGCACTTGATTAGTCCATGATATCTATTTAAATAGTGTGGAGGTTCATTTGTCAATGATCGATTGTGAGAACCTCTCTTGTAATACTTTTCTTTTTCAACATTAATAAATCGACTCAAGTGACCACGTTGGCTAGGGTTGTGGATGTTTCCCCACATGGGTTTTACCATGTAAAAACATCGGTGTGTTGATCTTTGATCTAGTTGTGTAAGTGGTTATTGAATTTTTTCATCCTATGTTGGAATACATGTGTTGTCGAACACACCTAGTGAAAAAGACAGAGAAGAAGAACTAGTTTCCCTTATCTTTTGGTTCTTCCATTCCTTCTTGTTGAGGTGGAAATTATTGATTTCTAGATATTGAGTTCACAAAAGCAAGGCCCAAATGAAGCCATGGTGGTTCAGAAGTTGAGGTGGGAGTCATCAAATCCTGTTATTTTCCAAAGTGTGTTAGGTCCTAGAGTTGCTTTAGTTCTCAAGCTATTGATGTCAATGTATCTTGATTCTCCTGTTGAGTAAGCATTGTTCCCATCAGTAATTCAACTATGAAATTGAGACTACAATTGATTTTTTTATGCTCTCGGATGTGGATATGAAGAGAATTAAACAAGTTTGAAGGATCTTTCTTGAGTCATTAGAGGGAGGGAAAGGGAGGCTAGGGATCATTGGAATCCATATTTTTCATTCCTGTGTCAACTACTTGAGAAATCATGATCTAATTTGTTGCATACGATAAGAGCCCAAGGTGAAAATTCCCTTGATAGTTTTCTAGAGGGAATTGAAATTTCCAAGAGAATACTATGAAATATTCACAAACCTTACTCACCAAAGGGTCATGGATTTTCACACTAAAGAAATTAACCCAAGAAACTTGATGAACCCACACCACAAATCATGCCACATACCATTGTGGGGTGTCAGAATGAAATTTTAGTGGCCTGAGAACATAAATTAAACAAGAGCAAAGACCTTGACTGAATTGCTAGGGTTCATCTTCTCCAAACATGAGTTGAGAAAAGGTCGACTGGAGAAGGGAGCTAGGCAACAACATTATCCCACCTTGATGTTTCGTGAAAGAGGTGGAGAAATTATTACCTAAACTGGATAGTAAATGAAGATGTCCTCAGAGGTGAGGCGATGTTGTACTTGCTATTTGAACTACGTGGGAGTCAATGATGTGAGCAACCTCCACTTGTTGTAATGATTCAAGTGAACAAAAGATGAAAACACCTCCACTTGTTGTAATGATTTGGGCGACCGAAGAATGAAAATACTAATAAATAGGAGACACATAACAAGAATTATAAAAACCCCCACATTTTTAATATTTTCCAAGTTAAATCTACTTCTCCATTATTTTTAATAATTTTCAAGTTAAATCCACTTCTCCATCGTGTTCTCAAAGCACATGAATCCACTTCAATGTGTTAAATTTCCAACATGAAAAACAAATCCTCTCCGAGACTAAGATTAAATGAATTTATGATAGAAACATGTTATAGATCATATGCTGAATTATTACACGAGAATCCCCAAACTATTATATTCTTGATATACATGGAGAGAGTTAGACTAATTCCTTTCATAATACATATGCTTCTGCTCTATTGTTTTTCATTATCGCACGGTACTATTCATAATCCTATATGCTTCAGCTTTATTGTTTTTCATTATCCCACGGTACCATTCATAATCCTATTCGATTTCCCCCGACCTATATATATAGTCCCTTCCGTGCCTGCTTCCCTAAATATCCATTTCATTAATTAATAATTTAAGGAAACTATAATAATATTCACTTTATTAAATTATCTCACATAAAAGGACCAAGCTACATAATAATACATTAAATGTATTATCCTCGTTTATGATTATATGTGAAATAATACCAAGCTATGATTTTGTATACACAGAGGCTTCCTCCGACAGAGAATGAAGCTTGAAAGGTTGTCTTGCTTGCTTGTCTTCTTTTGCCGATGCTTTCTTCTGTGATCTCATCTTGAACCTGGCGACTCCCTAGGTGAACCCAAGAATATCCCAGCTTGAACCTTCGAACAACCCAATGCCTTATTGCCCTTAGAGACCACTTGCCTAGCAGGACTTACCACGACTCTCTTCACAAACTAAGTGAACTTCTGACAATCTTCTCAGTGAACTTTCGGGCACCAACCTCTAGTGAAATTCCGACAATCGCTTTAGTAGGCAAACAAAAATATAAAAATACACAGACAAGAGAATAGACAATTTTCAAAGATAAACATGCAGAATATGATTTGTATTATATGAGCCAAAATGACATGGGTTTATAGACTTGAACTTGAGCACAGGCTGCTCTCTCTCAAAACATTCCTCATAGACTTATAGACTGAAACTAAATGCTTCTGCCACTTTAGGTTTGTGTTGGCCGAGCCAGAATCACATAGGCTTATCAAAGCAACTTAAAATAAAGACCCAAAGCTCAAAGAGAGGGAGCTTAGAAGACTTGGACTGACTAAAAACTGAGGCCCTTTTGTATGAACCTAAGTTCTCCTTATATACAATTGTTTTGGAGAAAGGAATCATTTTTTGAAAAGACATTCGACTTATTCCCCTAAGAATCAAATCTACTTTCTAGATTTATTGTATACTTGGCAGAGAGAACATGCAAGAGCCATCCCACCAATATTCTAATCATCTTTCCACATATTTGGAAGTACCTTGGAAATGCGGGTCAAACCACGCCAAAAGCCAGAGAAGTGCTTTGGGTTTCCAAGATTCCTTGTGACAGATAAACAAAAAGAGTTTGTACAAAGTGGAGTTTGTATCGTGAACCCATGGAAATAGACCGACACCATTGTCAGCCAGTAAGACATGATAGTGGACAGGTCCCACTAATAACCTTTATTCAATAGGATGATCATGAAAATGGTTAAAACGATATGGATCCCAATGTTGTGTAGAAACCTCTCGGTACATATTTGGGTCTTCATTGCTATGTTCTTCTTGTTGAAGGACATATTTGATTCTGATGACCCAATGATGCTTTTCATCTATGAACATGTTCATGAAACTAGTATTGGAGATTTGGCAGAATTTGAATATGCTTCATCTGATGAAGAAATTTTCATGGCTCATCATTTCCATTGCAATGATCCTAACTATTGTTTATGTGAAAATTCTTCTAGTTCAGATTCAACATCAGACTCTCCCAAGCACAGAGAAAAAATAAAAGTATGTATGTGGCAAGACACGGGTGATCAAGATGCTCAAATGCTAGCACAGATCAAATCTTTACTAGAAGGGGAAATGAAGAAAGGTCTTCTAGAATCCTTTTTAAAAACAATGGCCTCCGAATAGAAACATAAGATCCAAGAGTTTCTTCTTCAACAGGTATGAAGCCTTTATTTTTAGATGCTTCATTTGAAAGAAATACCAAGTCTTTTATCAAGCACAATAAGGATACCAAGCTCCAACATCCTTCTTTGACTGATTTGTCTAAAGAAGTATTTTATCTAAAGAAAGAAGTTTCAGAACCTCGCCTCAAGCTTAATCAATATGAAGGAACTTTTGAAGATTCATATAAAGTTGATTCTTGGGCTCACCCAAAAATAAAAGCTCTAAAAGAACAAGTGACATCATCTCCTCCTCCACTTGAACATGTGGCCAATGAACAAGAAAATAATCTACACATCGCCAAACATGATCCCAACCATTTACAAGGGTTAAATGCTATGAAAATATTGACTATCCAATACCAGAAATACCATGTTGAAATCATTATAGAAATTGAAGGAGAAATCTTCTTCCTCAATGCTCTATTAGATATTGGTTCTGACATGAATTTACTCAATCAAGATTTGATCCCTTCTAAATATTGGCTCCCTAGTAAGTATTCTATTGTAGGTCTGGGAAATGTTTCTACCAATATTAGCTTTGAAGTTCCTAAGGCATTAATATGGTTTGACCAATGTTCCCTTGGTATGAAATTCCTCCTCACTGATATTCATGTATATTGTGTCCTAGGAACTCCTTTTCTTCTAGTTGTTGAACCACATGGGTCAGCAAGAACATCCTTAGGTCATCCAACCTATTATCTCACCATCCCTAGTCTTATAAGCAATGGCCCTCCTGTCAAAAAAATACTTCCGTTCATTTCAAAACCACAGATAAATACTGTCTTTTTCCCAACCACAAGTCATTATAGAAACCTGGGATGATTTGAATAATAGACTAGCAACATAGCATATTGATGATAACCTTGGATGGACATAATATCATCAAAATTGGGCACCACACTGAGAATTGCGTTGGTCTGAAGGGATTGAGTTTGGGCTCCCAGGATTCTCTTCCAACACTAGCATACATGTAATTCCACCTCAACATCTTATAGGAAGAATGCACCAGGTGCCAACCCTTGCAGCCAGAAAAAAAATGGTAGAAATGAGAGATATAACCAGACTGTGTTCTACATTCAAAAGATGGTATTGTCAAAATCTACAACAATGGAAAACTACACCAGACCATTCTTATTTTGTTATCAACCAAATAAGATCTCTACAGTCTTAGCCACAACAAGATCCTTCTCAAAAACTTTTATTATCATAAAACAATAAAAGGTTTTTATAAGATTAAATTTATCAAAAATTATTATCCTTGTTTAATGGTTATATGAACATAAATACTTATCCAAAAATTTATATAGATTAAATTTATAAAATATTCTATGTAATTATTACAGTTAACATAAAATTAATATAATAATTTATTGTTTTATGTATTTAATTTCACTTATTTTTTAAATTAACAATCACAACATCCTTGCCATCATCAATTTAAAACTTTTCTTTATTAAAATTTATTAAAAATGTGTTACTATATCTCTATTTATTATATTAATATGTTTATTTTTATATTGCAATTTTCTTCTTAAGATTGTATTGAAAAATGTATTATTAAATATCTAGAAAAATCCAATTTTTTAAAATGTAGTTTTTTTTATTATTATTTCATTTTATACAAGTTCAACGGGATATAATTGCTTTTTAATTAAACCAACCTTATTTTTATTATTTTGTTTTTTTTTAAATTAAACATACTTTGTTTATTTTTAAATAGAATGTTATGTGACATAACACAACCTCTCAACATCTCCCCGTAATAAACTCTAAAACAAATGTATCTCTATTTATTATATTTTAATATAATAAACTCTAGAACACCTCTTTAGGTACAATTAATGTTTCTTTATTTATTTTATTTTAATCTATTTTATTTATTACATTAATATATTTATTTCTTCTTTGTAATTTGTTGTAGTAATTTTGGTTTATTATGGTACCAAAAACTAATAAAAAATTTAAATCATAATTAACATCTGGCGGGCTTCATCTTGTTGATCTTTTATCAGGTTGATTTATAACGGTTTTTTTTTTAACTGTGAAAAATAGAGTCAATATATTGTATGTATTGGAGGATGTGGGTATTTGGAGGTTTATGGGCATTGGGAGTATAAAAAAAGGTATTTAGTAAAAATAAGATTTTTTTTTTTTATTAAAAGTATATTTGGAGGGGGTTCAACAAAACGATTTTTGAATATATTTATCAATACCTAGTAAAAATATAGATATTCTTTAATATCCCACAAAAGCAGAGATCATGTCACAGATTTACCAAACTAAAACTGACGAAAATGGAGTCACATAAGTTTAAGAAAACAAAAAATATCGAAAAGCCTTGGTTCCATTCAAAATCGTGCCACTAATCAATCTTATATCTGTACACTAAACAATCTTATTGTGGAGGTTCCTGTTATAACAAAGTTGTACCAACATTATTTAACAGAATTTTGTAAAATCTGTTTTTTTCACTGAGGATGGCTGTCCTCAAAACCATCATCATCGTGGTCGTAATATGGCCCACGGATTACAGGACGACGATTAGAATAATCGATTAGTGCCCAATTTATACCATGGAAAAATGGGTGTTTCTTAATTTCAATCGCCCCTCCATTATATGACATCTGGCTTCGGATCTTTCATCATCAAACACTTGATCAAATCCTTTGCAGCGGAGCTCACCAACACAGATTCAGGAAACTTAATAGGCTTCTCAAAATCATCTGGTCCCCTGAAGGGTGTCTTTCCGAAGAGAAGTTCATATATAAATATACCAAAATCCCACCAGTCCACACTACTTCCATAGCCTTTGCCTTAAATCATCTCTAGAGCCAAATACTCATACCTTCCTACAATTGGCATCGAACGGGAAGTCGTAGGTTCTGCCTAAATATTGCATGGAATATTGTTCATCTCTTTATGATGTAGAATGAATCTTGATGATTTCATTTATTTAATTCTTCTTTATTATTTAATTGCTATCAAAATTCAAAATTGGTTCAAGAAGTGTGTTTTGAAGTAGCGTAGGCCGACCTTGGTGGTTGGGTACTGCTGTCACTTGTACTTTTCCTAAATTTTATGCCATTTTGTATCATCAATTAGTTGGCAGTTTCTTATATTTGACTCATAATGATCCTAATATTTCATTTGTTGTTGGTCTTGTTTCCTAGTATATGAAAACACCCCATGAAAGCTATTCCAAAGAAGCTAAAAGGATATTTCGGTATGTCTAGGGTGCAATACAGTTTCAAATACATTACATTTTAGGGGGTCTCCTTTGTTGGTTGGTTTTATGGATTCTAATTGGGCCGACAACCCTGATGATTAAAATTCTAATCTAGGTTACGTTTTCAACCTAGGTTTTAGACATGTCACTTGGTCTTATAGGAAACAACAAACTATTTCTCTTTCTTCAACAGAACTAGAGTATCGAGCAGTGGTTAATGCAAGTCAAGAATCCTTGTGGCTTCGACAGATCTTTTTCATAGTTTGGATTCTAGTAACAACATCCGACCACCCTCTGGTGCGACAATAAGAGTGTCGTCAAGTTTTCCAAAGTACAGTTCAACATTAACACAACAAACACATCGAGATAGACATGGACTTCATCAAAAATCTCATTCACGGTTGAGTTATTAAAGTTCTTGTTTTCCCTATAGAATATCAAGTCACAAACATGTTCACAAAGTATTTTACATAATCAAATCTTTTCAAACTTTGATCTATATTAGGAGTTCAGGAAGTTGTCATTAAGGGGGGATAGGCTCTAATGCCTCCTTCCTTCTCCTATTATTTTTCCTTTGTAAATCCTTCAAGCATATCCCAAATTGTTTTTAAGGGGTGATGTTAGGATATTTATAATCTAAGGAGTTAGTTAAGATCAACTTGGTCTAATGTGTTGTTAGGTTATAGTGTGTTTCTTTCTGTGTTTCTTTAGTATGCATTTGTAATCCAACGGTCGTGATATGTTCCTCACATAGAGTGATCTGAGGGCTCATATTTTCATCGATATTAATAGCTACATTGATCCATGGATTAGCACCCGATTGGTCCATGTTATATATTTAAAGAGCATGAAGAGTTATTTGTCGATGATTGAATGCGAGAAACTCTCTTGTAATATTTTTCTTTTGCAGCATGAATAAATTGGCTCAAGTGACCACATTGGCTATGGCCGTGGATGGTCCCCCTCATGGGTTTTACCATGTAAAAACATTGGTGTGTTGATATTTGATATGGTTGTGTGCGGGGTTACTAAAGTTTTTCACCCTATGCTGGAATACCTATGTCATCGAACACACCTAGTGAAAAAGACGGAGAAGAAGCACTAGTTTCCATTATCTTTTGGTTCTACCATTCCTTCTTGTTGAGGTGGAAATTTTTGAGTTCCAGATCTTGAGTTGAAAAAAGAGAGGCCCAACTGAAGCCATGGTGGTTCAGAAGTCAAGGTGGGTGTCGCCAAATATTTTTATTTTCCAAATTGTGTTAGGTCCTGTAGTTTCTTTAGTTCTCAAACTACCGATGCCAATGTATCCCGATTCTCTTGTTGAGCTACCAAGGTTCATCTTCTCCAAATAGGGGTTGAGCAAAGATCGAATGGAGATGGGAGCCAGGAAGCAACATTATCCCACCTTGATGTTCCAAGAAAGAGGTGGAGAAAGTATTACCTAAACTGGATAGTAAATGCATATGTTCTCTAGGGCGAGGCGATGTTGTACTTGCAATTTGAACTACATGGGAGTCGATGATGTGAGCAACCTCTACTTGTTGTAAGGATTCGAGTAAAGATGAAAATACTAAAAGACGCCCACATTTTTAATAATTTCCAAGCTAAATTTACTTATCCATTATGTTATGAAATACATGAATCCACTTGAATATGTCAAATTTTCAAACATGAAAAGCAAATCCTTTCCTAGACTAAGATCAAATAAATATCTTATGAAAACATACTATAGACCACATATATATGAATACATACTATAGACCACACATATATATATATAATTATTAGAGGAGAATCCCCAAAACTATTCTGTTTTTGATATGCATGGAAAAACTTAAACTAATTCCTTTCAATAAAACATATGCTTCAGCTCTATTGGTTTTTTATTATCCGATTCGAATTCCCCCACGCTATATATAACTCCCTTCCCTGCTTCCCCGAATATCCACTCCATTAATTAATAATTTAAGAAAACTATAATAATATTCACTTTATTAAATTATCTAACATAGAAGTACCAATTTACATACGGGAAAAAAATTACCAATCTACATAATAATACATTAAATGTATTATCCTCGTTTAATGATTATACGTCAAATAAATGTTTATTTAAAAATAAAAATTTCAATAAAATTAAACTAATCAAAATTTATTATCCTTGTTTAATGGTTATATGTAACATAAATAACTATCCAAAAATAGAAATTTATATATATTAAATTTATCAAAAATATATGTAATTAGTACAATTAACAAAGAATATAATAATTTATTATTATATGTATTTAATTTCATTTATTTTTTAAATTAAAAATCAATATTCTTACATCATTTCCATCATCAATTTAAAACTTTTTTAATTAAAATTTATTAAAAATGTATTACTATATCTCTATTTATTACATTAATATATTTATTTCTATGTAGTAATTTTTCTTGAAAATGTATTAAGTTAGATTCATTTTAAATTTAGATTTATTAAAATACTTCATATTTTGGGCTAGGGTTTGATAGTCAAGATGAGGTAGGGTTTGACAGTCGCGGGCACAATAGAGAGCAGCATGAGCACCAAAGGGGGGGTAAGTGGACCCCCTCATACAAAAAGGTAGTGGTGGACAGAGGGAAAGGGCCAAGGGGCATAGCTTTCAAGACACCAGCAATAGGAACCTCGATATCAAACCCAGGGAAACACAAGAAAGAAACCAGGGAAAAAACGAGAGCACGAGAGAAGAAGCTAAGGAAACTTATAGTGAGGCGCAAGAGATCGCAAAGGAGAATGGGACAGAAGGGCACAACCTGTGCAAGCCCAAAACAACAATGATACCCAAGGTGATACTGGAGGACCCAGAAACACAACTCTACAAGGACCAGATGAAGAGGCATGTGCTCATATGCAAGTTCATGGGGTTATGGCCCATAGAGAGAACTCTACGCAACTGGATCAAATATCACTAGAAGCCAAATGGAGAAGTGGATCTCCACTTGGGCTCGAAAGGTTTCTTCACAACAATCTTCATGAATTTAGACGACAGGGATATAATCTTCGAGGGAGGTCCATACTTCCCCACCTCAGCTGGAATGTACATGAAACCCTGGAAAGAAAACTTCTACCCAGAAAAAGAGATGTTCAAAAGGGTACTGGTCTAGTTGAGACTCTATTCATTACCCTTAGACTACTAGTTGCCTTCCACTTTTGAAGCAATAGGAAACAAACTAGGGAAATATGTGAAGACTTCAGAAACCACCCTAAAAGGAAGATACACATCGTACACAAGAATCTGTATAGAGAAGGATGTTTCTAGAGTAGTCCTAGAAGCCATAAGTCTGGAATTCAGGGATGAGGAATGGATCCAAAACATAGATTACGAACAAATCCCCTTTAGATGCAGAAGATGCCATGAACACTGCCACTTGATCAGAGAATGCCCTCTTTATAAAAAGCATGAAGCGACAAACCCTAAAACACAGAAGGATGAGGAAGGTTTTATAACACCGAACCCTAGAAACAGAGAAAATAAAAGGCATAATAAAACCTCAACAGGAAATAACCAGGAGACCTGGAAAAACTTGAACAGAAGGGACCAAACAAATAAAGGGGCAGAAGATGAAAATGACTCGGTAAAAGTTCAAGAAGTCAGAGAACAAGCAACAAAAGAGCCTACGGACCAGCCAAGTAACAAGACGACATAGGGGAGTTGCGCAACTCCGATGGATGGAGAAATAAAATACGACAAGACTGCCATGAAAGATGTGGAGGGAGATGTAGAGATGACTCCGAGTGAAGTAGGCACAAAAGACCCTGATCTCAGGGACCTGGTGGAAAGAGAAGGGATAGACCTTCTGAACATATTGGAGCAATGGAAAAGGCAGGGAGTCGACAACGTACCAATAGAGAAACTCATCCAGTACCTATTTCTCCTATGGGAGGAAGCCAAAGCCAGAGGACAAAAACGCACACACGGGGAGATATGACACCTAGGAGTCAAAGATGGCGAGGGACCACCACAGTTATCACCCAAGCAGATGAGGAGGAAAAAAGGAAGGAAATCAAATAGTGTAGCCCTACAGGAGCTGGGACCGCTACTGATAAATTCAGGTAAGATCAAGAAACTCTTTCCTAACTCCCTCCCACATTTTTAAATGAAGGTAATAACTTGGAATATAAGAGGCCTAAACAACCCATGAAACCAAAGAATCCTTAGGAAAAAACTAAAGCAGGAACAACCAGATCTTTGTTAACATAGTTACCAACTCAATGAGAATTGTGGGCTCGAAACGAGAAATCTAGCCCAAAAAACCCATATTTTTGCATAAAAAACATCAAAATCAACCCCCAAATCAAAAAGTGGTGCTACTGGTAGCACCATTTTTTAAAACGGGGTCAAAATTACAACATTTTTCAAACATGGCCTTCAAAACTTAGACA
>SNQJ01S0166041.1:21033-33761 GCA_010110895.2 Picea sitchensis | reverse complement strand
TACGTGGGAAAAATGAGCATCTTCTCGATGCTTCTAGAAGGAGAAACTTCCATGGTGAGTTGGCATCTGAATGGTTTGGATCTTACTCACTTTCATGATTTGGTGGGATCATCCTAACCTCCTCACCTTATCCTCTTCATCTTATAAAAGGAGAGGAGCTCTCATGGAGAAGGTTAGCTTTGGAGCTTGGATTGGATTGAGCTTTGGAGATTGTTAGCTTGGCTAGATGAGCCACTTTGTCAAGATAGATTGTGAATATTATCAGATCGATGCTCTCGGAATTCTTGGAGTGGAAGTGTGTGGGGAACAAAGGACAGTTGGAAGGGACCTTATGACATCAAGGCCATGGTTGTAATCTATCCTTCACATTTAGTATGATACAGTAATATGAATCTTTCCTATAAATCTTGTTGTGTTTTATTGTATGATTCCTTAATCACATACATAGGTTTATATTGAGTTTATGCTATTATTATCACTTTGTTTGGTTGCGTTCTTTTGTAGGTTCATCATTGTATGAGTGTTGAAATGGAGCTAGGATGGTGATGGCGAGAGGAAGCAAGGTTTAAACGGTACGTCACCTATCCCTCTTTAGTTAGCAAATTAAATATTTAAAACTTAAGGAAAGAGTCATGTTCTGGTGTGTTTTGTTCTAGATCTAGGTGGATCTAGGGAGATCATTTAGTGTCTGCACCAACCGATTTATCCAATAAAAAAATTGGCAACTCCACTAGGGAACATATTGTTTCCTAGTTATTCTAGTTTCCCTTGCTTTTATTGCTTGTTTTCTGGTCTCTGAGTCTGTGGGAGATCCATCCAGACTCTCTGGATCTAAAATTTCACTTAGACTCTTTTTCCTTTTTCCAAATTCCTTTTGATTACAGACATTCCCGCACTTCACCTATATACAGCCTGGGAAAACCCTTGATTTTCGCACCCTACTGTTTAGTCCAGTGCGACCTTCTCACACCCTACCTATGTCTAGACTCGGAAAATGCCTAATTTTCGCACTGCACCTCACTACTAGGCTGCGAACTTGTTTGTAAATTTTTTTTGGATTGGGTCTTGTTATCTTTTGATGCCCAGTTTTTCTTTGATCAACTCGATTGAACTTTTGGAGGCTATATTGATCTGTTTACAGACTGCTATACATTCTTTGAGTTTCTTTTAACCATCTTTTCTTTTTTTGGTTTTGAAGGATTAGTCTCTTGTTTTGAGTGTCTTTCCATTACAAAGCGTGTGTTTTCTTTAGAATTGTTTAAGGAAAGATCAGATTTCTTCTGAATAGTTCGCTTTAAAAGAAAACTTTTAGTTTGGGTTTCTTTGTTTTAAGAAAGTTCATTATTTCTTTTAGTGAAATTTTTGAAACAAAAACATTTAATTTCTTTCTTTATATTAGATTGGGGACATCCTTGCATTTGAAGTAGTGAAATTGCATGATTCTTGGCATTTAAAACTTAAGGAAGCCAAATTCCCGCATTAACAAATTAGAGCACAAATTTAACAACATGGAATCCAACCTCACAACCCAATTGACCTCCCTCTAGTCTATTGTCAATCAATTATTGAACCACCCTATGGGTCCTTCCTCATTAGACCAACTCGATGTTGTTGATTCCTCTCAGTATCTGCATTTTCACTCCAACTTCTTTCATTACGAACTTCATCTTCCCCGTGTAGAGGTCAATAAATTTGATGGCTCCAATCCTACAGGTTGGGTCACTCAAATGGAGCATTATTTTTCTCTTCATGGTATTACTGACGAGTTGGCCAAAATTGGCTATGTTGTCCTCTCTCTAGATCCTGAATGCTGGAAATGCTTGAAATGGCGAAAAAATTCACATTAGGGGTATATTTCCTGGACCCAATTTGTTGATGAGCTCTATGCCCGCTTTGATACTAATACCAACTATCTCGGTCATTTGACCAAGTTGAAATAGTCAGGCATAGTGGAATACTTCATCACTGTGTTTGAGCATGTGGCCTTTCGAACAAAGGGAATGTTAGATGTGTTCTTCCGTGAATGTTTTATTAGTGGTCTCAAGGATGAAATATGATCCCTGGTTCTCATGGCTTTCCCTCCAACTTGGTTGGAAGCTACTCAACATGCTAAAGAGTCCCAACAAGTTGCTTTTTCCCATGTCAAAAAACCCTCTTTTGTTCCTCTCCCTCGACCCACTAATCCTAACCACCCTGTCACTCCCATCAAGGTCCAAAAATTAACTAGGGATGAAATGGTTGAACGCCAACTGAAGAGTCTTTTCTATAATTGTGATGAAAAATATTTTTCGGGGCACAAGTTTAAGGAACAAAAACTATTTATGGTCATTTATGAAGATGTTCCTGAAGAGGATGTGACAGTTCCCCTTGTTGAAGAACCCTCCCTTCTAGATGCCACCCAGGATTTTGCTGACCCAACTGAAGTTGACCCACTTATTTCCTTGCATGCCCTCACTGGCTTCTCGAACCCACAAACACTCAATATCATTGGCTACATTAAGCACAGGAAGGTCATCATCCTTCTTGATAGTGGTAGCACCTGCAATTTTATTCATCGTCGCATTTCCAAGGAAACCACTTTCTATATTCGTGCTGTCAGTAATTTTAAAATCATGATAACCAATGGTGGGTCCATGAAATGTGGTGGGCGTTGTGAAAATGTCCATCTTTAAATTGGACATTACCAACTGAAATCTCATATGTTTTCCATAGACATGGGATGTTGTGACATTGTGCTTGGTCTTGATTGGTTACACACTTTGGGTCCCATTCTTATGGATTTTAAGGAATTAACCATGCAATTCCAAGGTCTCACAGTTGGTTCTCTTGAGACCATTAGTTCCCATAATATGGAAAATCTCCTCAATAAAGGCCACTCCGGTATCATTACTCAACATCATTCTATTCAAACCATTGAGACACCCTCTGTGCATCCTGACCTCGAAGCTATCCTTTCCAAACATCAAGCTATTTTTTCCACCCCTCAGGGACTTCCTCCTTCTCGTGGTGTTCATAATCATTCCATTCCCCTTGTTCCTGGAAGGATTCCTCCCAACTTTCTCCCTTGTCGTCACCCCTTTTCCCAAAAGAATAAAATTGAGAAAATAGTGCAGGAATTGCTTCAAGCAGGTGTTATCCTCCCCAGTACCAGCCCTTATTCTTCCCCTGTGGTCATGGTACTTAAGAAAGAAGGTACTTTGTGCATGTGTCCCAAATTTTTTGCCCTTAATAAGCTCACCATCAAGGACAAGTTTCCCATTCCTCTCATTGATGATCTCTTGGATGAGTTGAGTGGTTCTCCGTACTTCACTAAACTTGATTTTCATTCTGGCTACCACTAGATACATATGCAAGAATATAACATAACCAATACTAACTTTCGAACTCACGAGGGCCACTATGATTTTTTTTTCATGCCCTTTGTCCTATATAATTACCCCTCCACATTCCAAACCCTCATAAATCATGTCTTCCGTCCTTTTCTCTATCATTTTTTCTTAGTTTTCTTTGATGATATTCTCATTTATATTAAAACATGGAAATCTCATCTTTCCCATGTGGATCAAATTCTCCATCTACTCTCGGAGCACCAACTTTTCCTCAAGTGCTCTAAATGTGCCCTTTGAGCCTCAGAAGTAGAGTACTTGGGTCATATTGTTGGAAAGTGTTAAGCCCTAATATTGGCTCATTACCCCTTAATTGGGGCATATTACATTAGTAATGTTATTTTATTTATGTCATCTTTATTCCATTAGTTGTAATTATACCTCCTAGTCGACTATATATACCAAGGAGACATTTTCATTTGGAATCATCTTGGAATTGTACATTTATGTGGGCATAAGGAGGTTGCCCCCTCAAAGAGGCTTATTATCTGAATTTCTCTCTTTTTCAAGGTGTTGAGTACTTATTCTGAGGTTTTTCTATGCTACATTGATATTTAGTTCTTAACATATGGTATCAAAGCTCAAGGTCTTGGGGTTCCACTGCTACATCTGAGACACCGTGGAATTTTTACTATAACTTTGTTTCTACAATGTTTCAGAAGGAACATCTTGGAGGATATTTAGTAGACATATCAAGGTACGTTGGGTTAAAATTTTGGCGCCTGAGGCCTTATAATTTTGGATATACAGCCTGTGCAAGATAGGGTTATGGAATCATCCTGAACTGAGTCATTGCGAAATTTTCTCTTTAAATTTTTTTATGTAAAGTTTCAGAACCTGAAATCTAGAGGTTATTCACAGAAATTAGTAAGGTATCTGTGGTAAAAATTTCAACTTTTGGGTCCTCTTGGGGTTCCACTGCTACATCTGAGACACCGTGGAATTTTTACTATAACTTTGTTTCTACAATGTTTCAGAAGGAACATCTTGGAGGATATTTAGTAGACAGATCAAGGTACGTTGGGTTAAAATTTTGGCGCCTGAGGCCTTATAATTTTGGATATACAGCATGTGCAAGATAGGGTTATGGAATCATCCTGAACTGAGTCATTGCGGAATTTTCGCTTTAAAATTTTTTATGTAAAGTTTCAGAACCTAAAATCTAGAGGTTATTCACAGAAATTAGTAAGGTATCTGTGGTAAAAATTTCAACTTTTGGGTCGTCTTAAATTTGTAGATACACCCTGTGGAAGATAGGGTGTCTTACTAGTCCTATTGACTAGTCTCAAGAAGGTGTTCCAAGTAAAACAATCATAACTGTTTCCTAGAGTATCCAAATTGAGTGAGACTCCCAGTTGCATTGGATAGTGGACAATATGTAATATTTCTGGTATGAGTTTGGGAATTTTATATCAATTATTTTGTACTTTGCGGAACGCGCTATACAAGTGACATCTCACGGAAAGGACAAAACACATCCAACAAGTTATGGGGGAAGTTATCATAAATTCCACTTGGCACATCAATTTTGATGGACACAGTGGGAGAAGAATATCGAGGAGAACTAAAAAAATGAGTTTCATACCAAAGCGGCCAACATTAGATCTGTTGAGAAGAAATGTGTCTGGCATAACCACCTCAAAATCAAGGTTCAAAGTGATACTTGGCCAACATGCCACCCAAAGGGAACTTCTACACCAAATAAGCCTCAGGATAATCCCTACATGGACTCTTGATGAAGGTGAAAGAAATGCATAGGGACATAAATGATTTACAAAAGAAGATAGTAACAAAAGATGAACTATAAGAGATGATGGAGAGGGTTTGCAAAGGGGAGATCATGGAAGGATTAGAAAAATTTCATAATAGAGAGGACACTGAGGAGTGAAAATGTATCCATGAAATTCATGATGAGACACAAGGAGAGGGTGAATCAAGAATGGAGAAATTCTAACTTTGGGTTGAAGACCAACGTTCCTAAGATCAATATAGGAAGTTTTATGGTAATGATCCAATCACATGGATACTTAGGATGGAGCAATTCTTTGAAGTCTACATATTAGTACTTACACATACACAAAAGGTGAAATTCTTCTTTATATTTAGAGACAATCAATTTGTATGGTATCGATGGATTTGTTATAGCAAATCACTGCCATGGACAATTTTCATGAAAGAAGTGATAGCACACTATGAGGGATACAAGAACAATACCTTCTTTAGCCAATTGATAAATCTCTCAAGAAAAGTGTTAGATTCACAGGCACGGTAGGGAACTTCCAAGATTGAATATAAAGGTAACATATATTCAAGATGGGCATGATTGATGTATTCATAGGAACTGGGGATAACATTCAACATGAGGGTTAGGTCTTTGGGAACCCAAATCATTGGAGAATGCATTTAAGATGGCAAAGAAATGTTGAAAGTAAAAATATGGCTATGACTACTAGGACCAATCCCAACATCTATAGAGGAATCTTGCTCCTTCTTCTAGTTAGCACTCAACCTACAAGGTTGACACCTCAACAATTGGAGGAAATAAAAGAAAAGGGTTTATGCTTTAATTGTGGCAGCAAGTAGAGTAAAGGAAATAAGTGTGGTGAAGAAATTTATTCTACATAGATTGTGAAGAGGAAGAGAAGAAGGAACAAGAACCATCTCAATATGAAAACGTAGAAGAAATTTAGTCTAAAGAGTTGAATCGGGGATATCGTGTAATGCATTATTTGGAATTAGCACTCCTCAAACCCTCAATATCAAAGGATACATCAAAAGAAAAGGTAATAGTCCTAGTGATTTTGGAATTACTCATAATTTCATTAACTTTAAAAGTGTAAAGATCTCTATTCATTTGTATATCAATTGAGTTTAAATAATGATTCTTGGTCGAGGAAATATATCAATTTCTGAGGAAAATGAAATAAGATCAATCTTACTATGGGGGAATATGTAATGAATAGTCCAATAGATTTCTATACCCATGGGTGGTGTGATGTTGGCCACTAGGAATCAATGGTTACAATCATTAGAACAATGGATTTAATTTTCAAGAACTTTTCGTAGAAATTTTCATTGGAAGGAAAAAGAGAATTGAGTTAAGAGGTATCCGAAACTTGATGAGTTATAATCTCTAATGGAATGACAAGAAGAATTATTGAAAAGGGGCATCAAGGTGTTATTGCACAACTATGCTCACTAGATGTTCAAACATCTAAGCCATCTATTCCTAGAAATAATCTCAAAGGGATTATTGATAAGCATTCAAAGTGTTGAAGATATTCCCAAGGTCTTCCACCCACGCCAAAATCATGATCATGAAATTCACCTAATTCTTGGGGTGTTCCTCCTAACTTATCCCAGACCATCTGAGATACCCACTTAATACTTGGGAAGAGTGAAATTGAGCATGTTGAAGAAATGTTAGAGTACAGCATTATTAGACATTGCCAAGTTTCTTACTACACTGTGCTAATGTTATTCTCAAGAAAAGATAGCTCATAGGCGTGTATTCAAATTATAGAGAGATCGACAAGATCACTAGTAAAGATAAATTTCTATTCATATCATTGATGAATTGTAAGATGAACTACATGGAACAATCTATTTAACAAAATTGGATCTCCATTAGAGTATCATCATATTAGAATGAAGGAAGAATCCCACAAAACAGCATTCCCGAACTCATGAAGGCCATTATGAATTTTGGTCATGCCCTTTGGCCTTACAAATGCACCTTCCACATTCAAGGGTTGATGAATTCCATTTTCAAAGCTCTTCCTTGAGAAAATTTGTGTTAGTATTTTTGATGATATGCTAATCTATGAAGTCTTAGGAGGGATCATTAATAGACATAGCAAGTCTTAGGAGGATCATGTGCGACATGTTGACAAGGTGCTACAACTACTAAAGGAGCAACAACTATATGCCAAACCATCCAAATGCTTCTTTGGAGTGAAGGAGGTAGAGTACTTGGGTCATATTGTATCTCATTAAGGCTATGATGGACTAGCCGATTCCCAAAATATTCAAGAATCTTAGAGGATTTTTGGGTTTGACAGGTTACTACTGCAAGTTTGTTCGGCACTATGGAAGAATAGAAGCACCTTTAATGACACTAACTAAGAAGGATGCTTTTTCATGGACTCCAGAGGCAACTAAATCTTTTGAACAACTTAAAGAGGTGATGTGAAAATCTCCTGTCTTGACCACTCCAGACTTCACAAAAACATTTATTGTGGAATGTGATGCCTCGAGAAATGGAATTGGTGCTATCCTAATGCAAGAAGGAAGGCCCCTGTCTTTTGAAAGTCGACCACTCAAGGGAAAGGACTTACACAAACCCATTTATGAGAAGGAAATGATGGCAATACTACATGCATTGAAGAAATGGTGTCCTTAACTAATAGGTAGGCACTTCAAGGTCAAAAAAGATCATGATAGTCTTAAATACTACCTTCGTTTCTTTGTCTCTGATAAACAAACACAATGGTTCAAATGGTTACCCTTGGCAGATTTGTGGTATAACACTTCCTTTCATACTGCAACAAAAATGAAACCATTTATGGCACTCTATGGATACCACCCTCCTTCCATCACTTCTTCTCTAAAATAAAAATCTAAGGTTCAAGCACTGGAAGATCACATCGAGCATCAACAACAAGTTCTCCAAATCTTAAAGGACAACCTGACCATGGCACAAAATCGCATGAAACAACAAGCAGATTAACATCATAGTGAAAGAAGTTTTGAAGTAGGGGATTGGGTGTTTTTAATACTACAACCATACAAACATATGTCCCTCAAGAAAAAAAAAAAGGATAATAAATTATCACCAAAGTACTATGGCCCTTATAAGGTGTTGCAAAAGATTGGTACTATGGCATACAAATTGGAGTTTCCTACATCTTCACGAGTACACCCAATTTTCCATGTTTCATGCTTAAAGAAGGTTATAGGAGACAAGATCCAAGTTCAAACTATATTGCCAAAACTTAACGAGGAAGGAAAAATCATATTGGAGCCTGAAGCCATCACTAACACAAGAGTTCACCAGCTGAGGAATAGATCCATTTTAGAGTATCTCATTAAATGGAGGAAACTACCGGATGAAGATTCCACTTGGGAATATGAGTCTTTTATACATAAGCATCCAGAGTTACTCAAGCCTTGCCGAAAACACTTGTCTCAAGGGGAGGGGCATGTTAAGCCCTAATATTGGCTCATTACCCCTTAATTGGGGCATCTTACATTAGTAATGTTATTTTATTTATGTCGGCTTTATTCCATTAGTTGTAATTATACCTCCTAGTCTCCTATATATACCAAGGAGACATTTTCATTTGGAATCATCTTAGAATTGTACATTTATGTCGGCATAAGGAGGTTTCCCTCTCGAAGAGGCTTATTATCTGAATTTCTCTCTTTTTGAAGGCGTTGAGTACTTATTCTGAGGTTTTTCTATGCTACATTGATATTTGGTTCGTAAAAGAAAGGTTGGTGTTCGGGTGGATCCTAAAAAGTTTGAAGCAATGCAGGATTGGACTCTACCCAAGACTATCAAAAGCTTGTGTGGTTTTTTGTGTTTAATCGACTATTATCGCAAGTTTGTTTGAAATTATGGGAATATTGCGGCCCCTTTCACTACTATCCTTAAAAATAATTCTTTCACTTGTACTCTCACAGCGGATCAGGATTTTCAAGTTTTGAAGGCAACTATGTGTACTACTCTGGTCTTGGCCCTTCCTGATTTCACAAAAAATTTTGTCCTTGAATGTGATGCCTTAGGAAGAGGAATTGGAGTTGACCTTATGAAAGAGGGTAGACCTTTGGCCTTTACTAGAAAACAATTGTCTGAATTCCATTTGGGCCAATCAATCTATGAAAAGGAAATGTTGTCTATTCAGCATGCAATGGATCTCTAACGCCCTTATCTCTTAGGGCAACGCTTCCAGATTAAGGTAGATCATAAAAGCCTCAAGTATTTTATGGAGAAATGACCTTCCTCCCCAGAGAAACAAAAATGGGTAACTAACCTCTTTGGTTATGATTATGATATCATTTACAAGAAAGTCAAATAAAATGTGGTTTTTGATGCTCTTTCTCGAAAATATGAAGATGAAAGGTCCCTTTTTTCCCTCTCCTTCATTGTACCAGATTTGATCCAAGATGTGCGCCAAGAATGACTACATGATCCTTAAATATCACATATGATCCAACAATTGAAATCCAACTCTCCATCTTCCCCAGGGTACTCTTGGCACAACGATGAACTTCGCTACAAATGTTTTTTATATTTAAGTAAACAGTCACAACTTAACGCCACGGTTCTTTCTGAGCTTCATGCTACTCCCACAGTTGGGCATTCAGGGTTTACCAAAACCTATGACCGGGTCAAACATTTTTTGGGGGGGATGGTATGAAAAAGGACATTTGCACTTTTGTAGCATAATGTGATGTTTTTCAACGCAACAAAGGAGAAACCATCAAACCTCTTGGCACACTCCAACCGCTTCCAATTCCACCTATTATTTGGAGGTACATCTCTATGGATTTTATTGTGGGATTACCTAAATCAAGAAATACGTTTTTCATCATGGTGGTTATGGATCGTCTTTCCAAGTATGCTCATTTATGTTCTCTTCAACACCCATATACCGCATCAACGATGGCTCAATTTTTCATGGATCATATCTTCAAGCTTCATGGCATCCCTCATTCTATTGTTTCTGATTGAGATCCAACTTTCAACAGAAATTTTTGGCACAAACTCTTTAGACTCCAAGGCACCCAATTGCATCTTAGCATTGCCTATCATCCCCAGACTGATGGTCAAACGAAAGTCGTCAATAAGTGTTTGGAGACTTATTTGAGGTGTTTTTCCTCTGAAAGGTAAAATCAATGGGCTCAATGGTTACCATTAGTTGAATGGTGGTGCAACACTTCTTACCATACAACTAATCATGTGACTCCTTTTGAAGCAGTATATGGCCAAAATCCACCTTCAGTTCTCTCCTACATGCCAGGTGTATAGACGGTCCAGGCGGTTGACCAGACACTTACAGTTCGGGAGGCTATTCTCCGTACCCTAAAAAATAATTTGGTAATGGCTCATAATATCATGAAGAAACAAGTTGATCAAGGTCCCTCGGAATGAAAATTTGCTGAAGGAGACGAGGTATTTATTTGGCTGCAACCTTATAAGAAAACTTCACTCAAGGATGAACATTGTCAGAAACTGGCACCCAAATTTTATGGTCCTCATACAGTTCTCAAGAACATTGGGCAGGTGGCCTATCAGTTATCTTTACCCAATCATTCTAAGCTCCATCATGTTTTTCATGTCTCTTGATTAAAGAAGGTGATTGGAACTAAGTGACAAACTCAAACCAGCTTTCCCAAGTTGGATGAAGAAGGATCCATCTGGTTGCAGCCACAAGCAGTTTTAGACCAGCAAGAGTGTCATCTTCGTCAGTGTACCATCAAGGAAGTGTTAGTTCAGTGGAAATATACAACTCCAGCAGATGCCACTTGGGAGCCCACTAACATTCTGCAACAATTTCCTCATCTCAAGCCTTGAGGACAAGGTTGATTCTAAGGGGGGAGGATTGTTAGGGACCCAACCTACCTAAGCCCTCAAGTTGGTAGAATAATATATTTCCATTTAATAAAGGTCAATATTAATAAGGCCTATCAATAAGGAGGAATAAGTCAAATGTAAGAATGCCTAATAGAAGCTTCTGCTTCTAGAAGGATCTTCCTCTAGATTGTTCTTTTGGATAGATAGATTTAGTATAAATAGGAATAGACGGTATGAGAAGTTTTGTATTGAATATTATTGTAATAGAGATCTTCTCTGTTGGAGGTTTCCCCATCAAAGAGGCAAGTGAACATTTCTCTCTGAAATCAAAGTGCTCTTTCTGGTGTTATTCTGGTATAATTTTGATATTATTGTGGTGTTGCTCTGGTTATATCATTGTTTATATGCCATTTATAGATAATTATTTATATTCTGCATACTATTTTATATATGGAATATTACATTAACATGCCCCTCCCCTTCAGACAAGTTTTTTCTGTAATCCTTGAATAATTATGGATGATTTTGTATAAAAGACTCATTTTCCCAAGTGGAATCTTTAGTGGGTAGTTCCCTCCACTTAATGAGATACTCTGAAATGGATCTATTCCTCAGCTAGAGAATTCTTGTACCAGTGATAGCTTCGGGCTCCAATATGATTTTCCCTTCCTTGTCAAGTTATGGAAATATAGTTTGAACTGGGATCTTGTCACCTATAACCTTCTTTAAGCATGAAACATGGAAAACTAGGTGTACTCATGAAGATGAAGGCAACTCCAATTTGTATTCCATAGTACCAATATTTTGCAACACCTTATAAGGTCAATAGTACTTTGGTGATAATTTATTATCCTTCTTAGCTCTCTTGAGGGACATCTGTTTGTATCATTGTAGTCTTAAAAACACCCAATCCCCTACTTCAAAACTTGTTTCACTACGATGTTGATTTGCTTGTTGTTTCATGCAATTATGTGCCATGGTCAGGTTGTCCTTTAAGATTTGGATAACTTTTTGTTGATGCTCGATGTGATCTTCCACTGCTTGAACCTTAGATTTTTATTTTAGATAAGAAGTGATGGAAGGTGGGTGGTATCCATAGAGTGCCATAAATGGTGTCGTTTTTATTGCAGTATTAAAGGAAGTGTTATAGCACCATTCTGCTAAGGGTACCCATTTGAACCATTGTGTTTGTTTATCAGTGACAAAGAAATGAAGGTATCCTTCCAGACATTTGTTCACTATATCAATTTTTCCATCAGATTAAGGATGATAGGATGAGATATGAGTCAATTGAGTACCCAAACAAGAAAATAATTATGTCCAAAAATGTCCAGTGAAGATGGGATCTCTGTCACTTACAATAATCTTTGGGATTCCATGTAGGTTTTGAGTTGTCTCAATGAATGCAGTGGAAATTGTATTGTCTTTGAAGGGATGAGAGAGTGCACAAAAGTGTGTGTACTTGGTTAGTCTATCAACAATCACCATGATGACACTCTTTCCTTTAGACTTCGGTAACCCTGTGATGAAATCCATGGAAACCTCCTCCCAATGCTGACTTGGGATGGATAATTGTTGTAAAAGACCTGGGGTCTTAATTGTTTCCACCTTTTTTTTTTGGCAAACCAAACATTCTGCCACAAACCTTTGAACATAAATTTTAAGGCCATCCCAAAAAAATTCCTTCTTGACCCTATGGTAGGTTTTCAAAAATCTCGAGTGCCCTCCTACTGGAGAGGTGTGCAATTCCAATAGTACCTTTT
>SNQJ01S0166041.1:0-21023 GCA_010110895.2 Picea sitchensis | reverse complement strand
ATAAACCTTTTTCTTTTCTTTCCCCCAATTGTTGAGGTGTCAACCTTGTAGGTTGAGGTGTTTTAGAAGAAGGAACATTATTCTCTAGATAGATATTAGGAGTGGTCCTTCTAGTATCCATAGCCATATTTTTACTTTCCACATTTATTGCAACTCTAAATGCATTCTCCAATGATTTGGGTTCCCAAAGGAGAACCTCATGTTGAATGTTATCCCTTAAATTTCCTATGAACACATCAATCAAGTGCTTATCTGGGATATTTCTTACCTTTATATTAAATCTTTGGAAGTTCTCAATGTGCTCTGTAGCTGAACCCTTTTGCTTGAGATTTATCAATTGGATAAATAAGGTATTTCTCCTTGTGTCCTCATAGTGTGTTATCATTTCTTCTGTGAAAATTGTCCAAGTGATGAGTGATTTGCGAGAAATCTATACCACACAAATTGATTGGGTTCTAAATATAAAGAAGCAATTCGTACCTTTTGTGTATGTGGCACATCATGTATATCAAAGAATTGCTCCATCTAAAGTATCCATGTGATTGGGTCCTTGCCATCAAACTTACTCATATCGATCTTAGGAAAGTGGTTGGTCTTCAACCCAAAGTTGGATTTTATCCATTCTTGATTCATCTTCCTTGTGTCCTCATCATGAATTTCATGGGATACATTTTCACTTTCAGGTGTCCTCTCTATTAGGTAATTTTTCAATCCTTCCATGATCTCCCTTTTTAAACCATCCATCATCCCTTGTAGTTCATATTTTGTTACTGTCTTCTTTTGTAAATCATTTATGTCCCTATGCATTTCTTCACCTTCATCAAGAGTCCAAGTAGGAATGTATGAAGGATTATTTGGTGTAGAAGTTCCCTTTTTTGATGGCATGTTGGCCAAGTATCACTTTTAAACCTTTATTTTGATGTGGTTCTGCTAGATGATCTTTCCTCTATTGTATCTCCAAAATTTCAGCCCTTCTGGGTATGAAAATTTATTTTTTGTAGTTCTCTGATATTTCTTCTCTGCAATGCCACAAGTCTTATCAAAATTGAATGTGCCAAGTGGAAGTTATGGTAACTTCCCCACAAATTTCTTATTTTTGGCCTTTCCCAGAGATCTCACTTGTATAGAGTGCCCCGCACAAAATAATTGATATAAATTCTGAAAATTGTACCAGAAATACTACTGATTGTTCACTATCCAATACAACTGGTCTCATGCAATTTGGATACTCTAGGAATAATTATTATTTTTTTACCCGGAACACCTGATTGAGACTAGTCAATAGGACTAGTTAAATACCCTATCTTCCACAGGGTGTATCTACAAATGTATTATGACCCAGAAGCTGAAATTTTTATCACAGATACCTTAATAATTTCTATGAATATCCTCCATATTTCAGTTTCTGAAACGTTACATAAAAAATTTCATAGGTAAAATTCCACGATGAATAAATTTGGGATGATTCCAGAACCCTATCTTACATAGGCTATATCTCTGAAAGTATAAGGCATCAAGAGATGAAATTTGAACCAAATGTACCTTGATCGCAAGGTGTCTCAGATGTAGTAGAGAAACTCTAAGACGTTGAGCTCCGATACCAAATGTTAGGAACCAAATACCAAGATAGCATAGAAAAACATCAGAATAAGTACTAAACGCCTTGAAAAAGAGATAATTTCAGGTAATAAGCCTCTTCGAGGGGGCAACCTCCTTATACACCACATAGATTTCCCAATACAAGATGATTCCAAATGAAAAGGTCTACTTGGTATATATAGGAGACTAGGAGGTACAATTACAACTAATGGACCCAAGCCGACATAAATAAAATAAAATTATTAATGTAATATGCCCTAATTAAGGGGTAATGTGCCACTATTTAGGGCTTAACAATCACCATACCATGTACATAAACCTGTACCATACCATGCATCAACCATGTACTAGAACCTGTAGCATACCATATGCCAAGTATCCAGGATGTGTCAATGTCTCAAAAGTGTGCCTCAAGTATCTGATAACATCACCATGACATATACCAAACTAGATACCAAGATATCCAAGATATACTTTTAACAATGTATCATATAATCACAAAGTTGTCCCATATCATGTACCATCATCATCAATACATGCCTCAAGCATGTACCATAAACATAACCCTCAATAACACATGTAAATAATACGTTGATCCTGTAGTAGACTTGATACACAAAATTACATACCTGTAGCTCTTCCTCAACTTCGACAACAAGAGAATATTTCCATTCTAAGACTTTTGCGACCATTGTTGTGATGAGATTGTTCATATCTTGTAATATTTTTCCTGATGATAGAACACACTGGTTTGGTCCGAAACGTCAAATATGAAAAAAACAATGCGATGAATCTAAAAGAACTATCTCATCATCAACAAGAGAATAGCATCTTCATCAAACTTTACCTCAGTTTCACAGAACTAGTTTTGGATTATTCACAAACCCTAACTTTTAACAAGAATAACTATGTACCTGTAATGAATAAATGTCTGAAATTGTAACCATATATATAATAATATTGTTCCTACATATCCTCAAAATTTCAGGGTCCAAAACTTCTAAGAACATAAGTTATACTGCAAATGGAAAACATTCCTGAATTTTATCCTATTCTAGAGAGAGGAGTTGTACATCATGCCACACACTTAATATTTTATATCTGATTCTAAAATAGGAAAAAAAAAGATTCTAAATACTGTTATATTTTCACTAAAATTGATCTCATAGAATTTTTATCCTCTATGAAGAAGTTATGATTGTTTTACCAGGAACACATGTTTAAGACTAGTTTGAGGACTAGTCAAAAACTCTATTTTCAAATGAGTGTATCTCCAACAATACAATGACCAAGAAGATGAAATTTTTACCACATGTATCTTGACATGTCTTATCAATCCCCTCCAATTTTTACTATATTAATCATTCTATAAAATACGTTATAGAAAAAATGGTAAGATGACCTTTAAATAGCATACCTTAGAACACATCATCACAAGACTTCATCCTCCCTTGAAATTTCTCCCTTATTCACTTCATCTTCCCTCTGAAATTTTCCTCAAATCTCCTTGGTTACATAAGATAAGAATCACTTACTCACATAGAATATATTCAATAGAATGTGTGTGAATTTTTTTATGATTGACTTCTTGAGGTGCATTTATACTTTTTCTAAGTAACCTCTTCTCTTAACTTTAGGGCTTCTTCAAATTTATTTTTACAACCAATTTACCCTTTCATTAATGACTTACCACCAATTAGGGGCTTATTAACCCATATTGCAACCAATTAGGGGCTTCTTAACCCATCTTTGGGGCATCCAACTTCATGACCTCATAACTCCTCAACCATGAGGAACTACGTGATTTTCCACCTACTATTGGAAACTGCATGACAAGGACTAACCATCTGTGAGTGTGTTACCTACATTTACAATTTCCTTAATTTTCTTATTACTCAAACAAATTTTGGATTCATGACCACGCCTATGGGTTTCTTGTAGACTTGTTCAAAGTCTCTTCCTGTGAGGGCCATTCCTATAGTTATTCCATGAGGGGACCACTTTGGAGACTTCTTCAATCATACCCATTACTTCTAGAGGATTCTACACTTCATCTAATGTTGGCAGCAATGACAATCAATTTTCCAACAATATCCCCCTTTGGCATTGATGGCAACACGCATGCTCCCCCTACGACCAATACTCCCCCTGTCTTCATGCTTTTGTTCTTTCTCCCCCATTGACATCAACGACAAAGGGTAACTCCCCCTCACAAACTACTTCTGGACTTTCTCTGTTACGATGTTTTTTTCCATTGGTTCTTCCTAATGAAGTAAACTTGACATATATAAAAACATTCATATTAATTTTCATTTAATGTATCTGCACAGATGATTTCTCTTCCCTTATATTCTAGGCGAAAAAACGTGTAGATCATTGTGGAGTAGAAACTATTCCAAGTTTTTATCGAAGATACGCAAATGTCTCTCTTGGGAGAGGTTTAGTGAAAATATTTGCAATATGTTCCTTTGTCCCACTGTACTCTACCTTGATATTCGTTTTTGTAACCTATTACCGTAGAAAGTGAAACTGAATCGGAATATGTTTGGTCTTGGAATCCATCACTGGATTCTTGGATATATTGATAACACTAATGTTTTCACTGAATATTTAAATGGGCTCATCATACTTAACTTGTAAATTGTGCATGATTTGCTTCATCCAAAGGACTCGAGTACAACATGTTTCTACCAAAATGTATTATGATTATGCTATGCATAATGATATTGAAGACTACTTTTTACTTAACCAAGATACTATACAATCACCCAAATAGAAGGCAGATCTGCTAATACATATTTGATCATCAATGCTTCCTACCCAATATACATCTGCATAGGAGACCATAGTGAGTTCATTCCCTTTTGGATACCACAAACCAAACTATGTTGTTCCTTTAAGATATCTGAAGATCCTTTTTACTGGTAGAAAATGAGTTTCCTTCGGTGTTGTTTGAAATATTGCAACTTGTCCAATTTTTTTCATTACATCTTGTCTTGAATTTGTCACATAGAGTAGGCTGCCAATCATCGATCTATAGAGTCTCTGGTCTTCTTCTCTAGATTCATCATCTTTTCTCAACTTGCAACCTGTCACGATCAGAGTACTTGGTGGTATGTAATCTTCCATTCTGAAATTCTTCAACATCTCTTTAATGTACTTGGTTTGGGAAATGAAAATGCCTTCATCCTACTAAAATATTTGAAGTCCCAAAAAGAATGTTAATTCACCAAGTAGTGACATTTCAAACTCATTTTTCATGTCTTGGGAAAACCTCTTACTCATCTTGTCATCATCACTTCAAATATAATTTCATCCACATATACTTCAATAATAAGTATGTTGTTCCTATCAGTATTCACATAGATATTGCTATCTTCATTACCTTTTTTGAATCCTTGTTCTTGCCAATACCTATCCAATCTTGAATACTACGCTCTAGGGGCTTGCTTGAGTCCACATAGATCTTTCTTCAATATTCAAACATAATCTTCCCTTTCTGATAGTAGGAATCTATAACATCGAGACTTCACTGACCACATTTTCATAACGTTGATTATTCTTTGAGGACACTTGCGTGCAATTGATCTAGATAAGCATGGTACTTATTGATTATCTAACTTGGTTTATAGTTAAAATGTATTCTATAATTGATTATTGAATTTATTATATTATAAATATTGATGTATAACATTGACAGGTATTATGTTGAGGTTTCCTAAGTGTGTAGGAAACATGACACAAAGAGGGTGTTGATGGCATCAACATAATTCCTTGGACTCCTGATTGAGTCAGGGAGTGTACTATTGACTTTGATTATGATTACTTGATTTTATTACTAACGTGTTATGGTGATGATTTCAGTAATTTATTTCATGTATAAGAGTTATTAATATTATTTTATCAGTGGATGCAGGCATGGCGACGCTTTCTAATCCGACTCACATATGGAGTAAAGGGGTCATACACAGATATCAGATAGATTAGGGAGAGGTGTGGCAACATCCCTATCATAGCCTACTAGCACTCTCGTCGTGACGTAAACTGAAGGTTAACGACTACCATGTTCCTGAGAGGTTCATGATGCCATGAGGGCATACTGAGATAGTCGCTCACAAGGATTTTTTAGGGGTGTGCAATAAGGAAGATTTCTTATTCCTCAGTAATTCCTTAGTCTCACACAAGGTCGACAAGTGGAGTATTGACTCCAAACGTCAGACAACTTCCAAACTAAGTAAAATAGCGAGTGGCACCCTTGGAGCACACAGGTACGTATTTAAGGGCATGTCACATGAATAAATTAATGAATTAATAGAAAAATAGAAGACTTTAAAGGATAAATGAATACTTAGAATTTGTTAGAGAAAAGAATATAAATTTATATTAAGTTATAAACATGAAACATAATAAATATAAGTCTAATTGTATGCCGAAATGGATTTTATAGAAATGGGTATAAGGGAATTTAGATTAAATAAAATCTAAAAGGGGGTGAACAAAATTTAAGACATGTACACAATGTGTGCATTAAAATAATAAAAGAAATTTTTAATTCAAAGAAATTATTCATGAGGAAGTGTAATGTCAATTTAGAGTTAGAGTCCTAAGTCAAACTAGACTCTAAATCCTAACTAAGAGAAGAGTCCTAATCAAAATCCAATTGTTAATTAGTTAGGAGACACAATAAAGGAGAAATTGGGGAACTAAGGGAAAACTAAGAGAAAATCTAGAAACTAATTGAGGAGGTGAGGAAAAATTCAAAATTTATTTATTTAAAAGAAAATAAAACTGTGAAACTTGAGGGAAGAGTGTCATGTGTTTAGGGTGAATAATCTCTAAATTGTTATTTACAAATTATCTAATATTGCATGAGAAGACAAGTGTCAAGATAGATATTTTTATAAAAGAAAGGTGAGGAAGAAGGAAAGATACCCTATTGTTGGATGACTGAAATGTTTTCCACCTCGTGAGAAGAACACCAAGCATATGTGGAATAGCATGAGTGAGAGTGTAGATGATACGAGGCTTTGTTTGTTCCCACTCCAAAGAACATTTAAATAAAAAAATAACTTATATTGAATCTCCGATAATGGAGGACAATAAGTCTTCTCTATTCATAACCATATAATTAAAGTCCACCACTAATCTTTTAAAAAATTTCCAATTGCAGCCATATGAAGCAAGGGTGTTCTCATGGGTTTGTAGCAAGGAACATTTTCAACTTTCGTTTTATTGGTGAACGAAGGATTTTCCTACGACACTTCGTTTTATTGGTGAACGAAGGATTTTCCTATGACACGACCATTGGTAGGTGTCACCTTGGAATGGTAGTGATAATTATTTTATTCGGATATGGAACTATAATTCTATATAAACCTCCAGTCTTGTATTTTCTCCATTTGACTCGGTTTCCATATTTTGACTTTAAGCTTAAGTTTACCTAAAGTCAACGTGGATATTTACACTTTAGATAGATTATTATTTTTACATTGTGTGTACTAGATAGATTCCTTTTGGATTTTCTGTAACTCGTTAAGAAGCTCTTTATGAACTAAATTTGAATTTGTGTAAGCATTGTGTGATATTATTTAATAATTAATGATCTGAAAATAAGGGATTGAATGGTAAAATTTCTATATGGTTAGCGTAATGAATGTTTACGTTCTTATTTTTTCTCACTCCATTATATTAAATCACAAAGTTATATATATATCTATATATATATAATGGAAATGGAAATGGAAATGAAGGGAGAATATAAACATAATGATGACTAATTGAAGCCTTACATCTAAATAGTTTCAAATCTTAATAGGTTTGATGATGTAATTTTGTATTTTTTCAATTATTATGTACCACTGTTTATGGTATTTTTTTTTATATACGTGAATTTTAAGGTTACTCTATGACTATATTGATCAAATTTACACTTTTGCAATTACTTACTTATTGTTGTTTAGTTTACTGGTGGGCTATTACATATGGTATCAGAGTGGGTTCCACTCTGTGACACCGGACTCGTTACGATTTTCAATGCTTTGTATTTAATTAAGATAGTTTACTAATAAAAAATTAATTTGTTTTATGGCAGGTATCATGGTTAGAGAACAGAGAATGAGTAGACCTCGGGGTGTAGGAGGAAGAGGAATGCCTCCCCCATGTACACCCACACCCGAGGGATCTGATCCACAAGGAGAATAGCATATTATTGAGCATGAACATGTTGCAATGGGAGATGTCATGGGTATGATGAGGTATTTTCAAAGGATGTCATAGGCGTTGATAAATCGCCTTGATCATGATGAGGGCAGAGCATCTGCACCCAATGAGGGTTCACAACACCCTCCTCTAGCTAGTAATATTTTTCATAGAGAACTCAAGAAGGTAAAGTTTCCCGAGTTCTTGGGTTTTATAGATGGATTAGCTATCGAAGCTTGGTTGGAGAATATGAAAATGTGTTTTGCATTATGTGATTATACCTCAAACATGAAATTGTGCATGGCGGTCTTTTAGCTGAAATGGACTGTGCTTATTTGGTGGAAGATACTCTTACCATAGTTGAATATGGCCATTCAAGACGTGTCATGGGAATTGTTCAAGGAAAAATTATGAGATACTTATCTAATGATTTCATTGAGTGTCAACTTAATGAGTTCATCACTTTACGACAGGGTGGGCATACAGTACCTGAGTATGAGGATAGGTTTATGGAGTTTCTCATATATGCTCCACATCTGAACACTAAAAAGTTAAAAGTGAATAAGTTTGTTTTTGTTTTCAACCACAACTTTTGTGCTAAGGTGAGGATTTTGATGCCTCAAACTTTGCATGATGCAGTACAGAAATATTTTGTCGCTGAAGAGGAATTGAACAATGGAGGTCTAGGTAGGAATCCTACTAGGAAGACATGACAGACTCCACATAGAAAACCACAATAATAGACACTCGTTCGACAAACATCTGGGCACCGTGATACACCTAGAGGACCTATATTTTCTACACCACACAGACATGCTACCAATCAGAGAACTATGTATAGAGAACCACCACAACAACAGTCATGTTGTCCTCCATAGTAGTAGTAGTATAGATCTGTTCTACAGAACAGATCATGACCTCAGAACCCTATACCATCAAATTCTTCTATTGTAAATAGGAGCACCAACCCTAAGAACGGATGTTGGAATTGTGGAGAACCCCACTATCATAGAGATTTTCCTATCAAAAAGGAGAGAAATTATGGATCAATAGGACAGATGACAATAGGAGATCTGGGAAAGTCACATAGGATTCATGCAGCAGTGAATAACCATTAGGTTGAGCATCAATCTACAATGATCGAGACTTCAGGTATGATAGTGGATCAACAATTTAGTATTTTCATAGATTCGGGAGCTACTGAGAGTTTTATATCTAGTTTTACGCTCAAAAGAATTACATTGAAGGCAATGTATCACCATATTTAACTCTTGCAATTCACCATGGGGTACACCAATAATTTTTGTAAGAAAGAAGGACAGATCATGGAGACTTTGCATTGACTATCATCAATTGAAAAAAGATACTATCAAAAAATAATACATGTTATCGAGAATTGATGACTTATTTGATCAAATGAAGGGGGAGACAGTGTTTTCAAAGATTGATTTGAGGTCGGGATATCACCAGCTATGAATCAACAAGGAAGACATTTTGAAAACAACATTTAAGACAAGATTTGGACATTACGAATTTACTGTATTATTGTTTGGTTTGACAAATTCCCTTATTGTATTCGTGAGTTTAATGAATGGGGTATTCCATGAATACTTGGAAAAGTTTGTACATGTATTTATTGATGATATATTAATTTACTCTCAGAAAAAAGAGGAGCATGGAGAACATCTGAGATTAGTTTTGCAGTTCTTAAGAAAAAACAAGTTGTATGGAAAGTTGTTGAAATGTTCTATTTATCAGACGAAGATTCACTATTTGGGACACATTATCTCTAGAGAAGGTATCGTTGTGGATCCAATGAAGGTAGAGGCTATTATGGAATGGCCAGCACTAATGAACATGCAAGAAGTATGTAGTTTATGGGATTAGAAGGTTACTATCGACACTTCGTTGAAGGATTTTCAAAAATAACAAACCCAATTACGAAATTGCAAAAGAACAATAAGAAATTTGTATGTTCATAGAAATGTGCTGAAGCATTTCACAAGCTTAAATAATTATTAACAACAACACCTATTTTGAAGGTCCCTGATATGGAAAGGAATTTATAGTTTTCACTGGCGCATACAAGGAAGGACTGAGTGGGGTACTAATGCAATAAGCTCGCGTTATCGCATATATTTCAAGGAAATTAAGAATACCTGAAGAATATTTCGCAACACACGATTTGGAATTACTAGAGATTGTTTATGCCTTACGAGTTTCGAGACACTACCTTATTGGATGGAAATTCAAATTAAAACCTTATCATAGCAGATTACAACACATTTTTACATAGAGTGACTTGAACGCACAACAAAGGCGTTGGTCATCACTTTTAAGTGAGTATGATTTTGAGATCATGTACATTAAGGGAATAGTTAATAGAGTAGTAGATGCATTGAATCAGATACCCTACATTTTCTCAATAATACCCCTAAAGATGAATCTTCGAGAAAATATATTAGCATTACAGATTGATGATGAATGCTACATGGAAGTAGAAGACAATATTGGACAAGATACCATGATGATACCTAGATACGAGGGTTATGTTGATGATAAAAATCGCAATGAGGATTTCGCCTGTAAAGTATTTATAAAGCCTATTATTTAAACTAAGCTAATGATATATAATACTAGTAGGTGGGACCCCCTTGTAGATTGGAGGATCAGATAAGGTTCTTATTATACATTTAAGTTGTTGTTCAACATTGCTTGCAGGGTTCTACATGATTGATGATGAAGTATTTATTTTGTTGCGACATAATGGAAGATGAATAATGGGTTTTATGTGTTGATTTCATTACTCTAAGCTCTAAACTCCATGTTATGAATGGCTTATGTTCACTATTATTCCATCTCTATTGTAGCCATGATTCATCACACGTTACATCGCACAAGACACATGTTAGTTATAACAAGAGACAAGAGCAATATAGAAAAAAATCAAAGAAGAAAGGACTAAACTATGCTATGCTATGCTATACTATATGCATTTGAAATTAAATAAATTGATGTTAGTCCTAACTAGCAATGTTAGTGGCTATACAATGTTTATTGAGTTATATTGGGTGCATGTGATATATGTTGTAGTATGGTTTTTGGCAATGGTTAATTTGGAACGGGTGGCGCATTTAGCAAGAAATGTATGCTAGTTTTGATGCATGGATTAATGGCATGGATTAATGTTTGGCTGGTTGTCGTGTACTACGTAATTGAATGAAGGGAGGATGCAAGCGACATGCAGTAAATGCACATCACTCCATACTTCTCCCACTAGTCGTCACCCTAGCTTGGTTATTGTTCATTTGATTTTTGTTGTGGTTAAGCTCCGATATTCAAGCATGGAAGGAACTGCTCAACCAAGCTCGCATTTTTAAGGTCGTTTGGTTACAGGTATGTTTTCTTCTCCCATCCATGAACTCGCTCTGTTATGAAATAAACGTTGGCTTGGTGATGTATTGGTTTGTGTTTTTATTGAGGCTGGAAACTGTGTAAACTCGTGGTGTTTCTATGGAATGGTTTTTTGTGTTATTCATTGCAAATGGAAAATTTGATGGTTGAAGTCGTGATTTCATTGGTTTTTTTATGTGGTGGAAGTCGTGATGGATCTATGTTGTCTTTATGGGTTTTGTTGGAAGGTTTCATTCTATTTGGCCTTGTTGGTCGTCTCCTCATAGTCATTATAACCACACCCGGTTGTATTTGGTGTTATGGGTTTGTTGTGTATGATTTGAACCACCTTTGGGTCACTGCATTTCATTTTCCACCTCGTCGTGGGCTTGTTTTATGTTATTGGTATCTGTACAATTGGTTATGGTGGCTATTATGACAAGAGGCTTGCTTTAGGGTTGGTTGTTATTACCTGGGCTCTGCATTTCTATCAACATTATTCATATTTTAGGGAAAACCATGAGGGTTAACCCTCTGTGTGTTCTTGATGTTGGTTACTGGTCAATGAGGAACCTATGCTCCTCAGCCTCATGGTCTACCCTACCTGTTGTCGAATTGTCACCCTGTCTTGCAATCGAAGGGTTATAAATCTTATGGTTCCACCGTGCTTGTCTCGAAGGATCTCACTTATTCTTGATATGGTTGGCCTTCAGTCTCCCTATGTTTGGTTCCACCGGGTGAGCCCTTGATGTTTTTGATGCATTAGTTACAGAGCTCGATTTTGGTAAACTAAACTAGTCATGCATGTCGGGCATTGGTTGATTGTCATAAGTTTGTTTGAGTGATTTTTACATCGACTTTGATTGTTGGCTCGTCTATTTTTTATCTGGTCGATTGGAGATTTTTAATTGGAAATGTTAATGGGCACAAAGTTGCTACCTCCTTTTGTTGTGACAGTTGGATCAATAACTCAACATGGTTTAATTAGTTGATAAGCATAAATGAACAAGCACAAAAATGCCTTATTTGCGTTATGTGTTGGTCTATGTGTTTCCTACAACGTGGTATAAATTTAAGTGATGGTTGTTGTTACCGTGTGTTTAAATTTCCCAATTAGGATTATTGCAAATTGAAGTATTGATAATCGTGGCCTAGTTGTCTACAGTGTATAATTTAGAGACATTGTGCATCATTTTGTTTTATTACACCATCAGAGATGAGCACATTGTTTTGGTAGTATGGTTTCATTACAAATTTAATTATTAGATTTATCAAAGGAATGGAATCGAGCAAGTTCAAAAGAGTCTGTCCAACTCATGAAAGACCTGTGTCTATATTAGAAAATAATTTATGGGCAGTGGTTAATGTTTTTGTGTTGAGCAGAGTTGAAGTAGTATGATTGTGTGTTCATTGGATTTTGTTTTAAATATAAAAGGGAAGGAATTGAAAAGAAATAGAATTCTTTAAACAAAATGGGTGAAGTCATGACGATTCTAAGTATGATTATTTTGTGTTAATTAAAAGATTTTAAGGAAATTGAATGTGGATAGTGAATAAGTTTTAACACACAATAGTTGTTTAAATTGGTGTTGGATCGTTTGCATTAAATACAAAATTGTTTTATGGATTACTTAATTGGTTTTTCGAACAATAGTCGCTCCTACCATTATTTCACTTTTTKCACATTACAATCCCCTTGCCTTCCCATATTCATTATCCACTCCTTGCTCCTAAAATTYAATTACAATTAAGAGAAACTTTGCATTATGACAGTTAAAGAGATCGCACAGGGATGAATTACAATGATATATTCTTTTGGTTTACGATACAGTTGATTGTTTGATGTCTGTGAGAAATCGTGGTATTTTCCCCCTCATTTTAAAACTTKTTCGCTCACTGCAACTCCTCACATAYCCCAGAACCCTTGTTCACCCCCTGCTCATTGACAACTACTAAACAATTTGTATGGATTAGATTGCATGAGTCTAATATGTTGTTGAGCCAAATTTTATTTCATATTTAAAAAGATTKTTCATGTATGGTTGTTAAAGAAACTATTTTCTAATTAATTATCCATACAGGAATGAGATTTTTCAGTAGAGGTAGCCATGTCAGGGGTAACCGAGGAAGAGGTAATTGGAACATGGGCCTAGAAGGCCAAGATTCTCTATACACTTTGATGCAGACTTGCAAGAGTTAGGCCAGCTATTTCAAGCTGGGTTTTTTAACTGGATTGGGAAAGGAGTGGTACAACCTAGGCCTGAAATTCCTCCCTTCCAAGCCCCACAGGTCCCTGGTATCCTTGTGCCTCCTCATGTCTCACTATAACCTGAAGTTCCCGAAAATGACAGATGGAAAGAGATTGTCCATCCGACCGTCTCCCAACATTGTGGCTGGTCTAACTTGTCTTTACCTGCTCCTCTGCCTATCAATCAAATTATCCAAGATTCCTCTGTCCACTCACCAGTTCAGTCTTACCATGCAAGAAAAAGGTTGAAAACCCAAGCCCACCATGCCCTTGACAAAGGAAAATCCATTTTTTCCCCTTCCTCGGCCTCAAATGACTCTGATAAATCTGTGCCCTCCCGCATGCATTTGAGAGATGATTTCTCTCATGTGATTAGTGAGATTAGGTCTAAAGGCTCCACAAAGCCTAAGGTACATTCAGAGATATCAAAAGGTGACAACAACAACAAGGGAAAGATTGCCTCCCAGAGTGGAAAATATGGATTTTAAGTTTTATTTATTAATTGTTGAGAACAGTTGACTTCTGAATTTTTTGACAACACACTAATTTTTGGATATATGGGTAATATATTTTTGGAAATAATTTCAATTATCATTGAGATAAATTGTCAAATATGAATATGATGATGGGAGTCACAAGGAGGGATGTTTTGTTTGATTAACTAGTTGTGTTATGATTGTTAAAAGATAAAGGGAGTCACAAGGGGTCCCACCTACTAATTATTATTTATTTAAAAACCCTAATTATGATTTATTACTTTCCCCTTTAACTAAAAAGTTGGTTGAGTTTTAGTTAACGTAACTAAGGAAGTAGTTCAACTACTTCAACCAATTCTAATTTTCTTAAAGGAAAAAGGAAAGGGAGGAACAAGAGAAAAATAGAAGGAGAAGCATAATAAGGTTTGCTCTTCAGTTTTTGTTGAGATAATTCAGTTTTCATTCATTCCTTAATTCATTAGAAGCCCAATTATTTTTTATGATAACAGGTTCCTATTGTAGACAGTAAGATTCAGGGTTGAATTACATCATTCAGACACCTTTTTTTCAGAGGTGTTGATCTATGTTTGATCGTCTGTGTAGAATTGTTTGTTTATGAATTAGATTTCATGACTGACAAAGGCTATTGTGCAGAGTCGAGTGGGAATAAATATGTGGCAAGATGATCCATCTTTTAAAGTTTAGTTTTTTATTTTCTGTCAGAAGTCCTTTTGTATGTTTCATCGGGGACGTCTAAGTTTGACTTAAAAATTCCTCAGAAACATTTGTAAAGAGAATGATTATTTGATGAATTGGAATGAAATAAAATATTTCTTTATGTCTCATCTATTTTGATTATTGACTTTGTGTCTTTACTTCTATCTCTATATTTATTTAAGCATCTKTTATGTTCAGAAAATCACATAAAYAATGATTTTTTTCAGCAAGCTTTTATTTATAAAAAAAACCATCCWAAGCACTTGTAATCGATGCTTGTGAGTTAAGATATTAATTTTGATGGCTATAAACATAGGGTGATATTCTCGTCTATATTGCTTTAGCCAAGCAGGATCTGAAAATGTTTGAGTAAGATCATTTCATATATTTTCCTCAACATGTTACTCTTTCGACATTGATGCGCTATTAAGATATAATGGAATAATTTATGTACCACCCAATGATGAAATGAGAAAATCAATTTTGAATGAAGCTCATTGAGTAGTGTATATGGCCCATCTGGGAGTCACAAAATTGAAGGTAGATCTTAAACCACTATTCTTTAGAAAGGGGATGAAATATGATATAGTTAACTATGTGGCGAGATGTCTTGAATTTCATCAAGTGAAGGATGAACATAGACATCCAACGAGATTATTACAGCCACATGCAATTCCTGAATCGAAATGGGAAGTCATTTCAATGGATTTTATAGTTGAATTTCCATTGATGGAAAGGAGAAACAATTCTATTTTTTTAAGTGTCAACACTTTGACGAAGAGCACGCATTTTATTCCAGTTCATATGACATATCAAGCACCTAACATAGATATACGTTTTGTTAATGAAATTGTAAGATTGCATGGTGTACCGAAAAATATAATATCTAATCGAGGATCTGTATTCAATGGATGTTTTTGGACTATTTTCCAAGAGGCTTTGGACACACAATTAAATTTTAGTACCGCATACCACCCAGAAAATGATGCACAAATGGAAAGAAAAAATCAAATCCTAGAAGATATGCTTCAAATGTATGTGATGGATCAACATAAATAATGGGAAGAATTTTTACCATTGGTAGGATTTGTGTATAATATCAATTACCTAAGTTCAATAAACATGGAACCTTTTGAGTTTCTATATGGACGACCCTGTTGGACACCTTTGAGCTAGGTTTGAATAGAAGATAGGGTCCTAGTGGGACCAAAAGTGATTTGGGAAATGGAAGATCAGATGTGAACCATAAAGAAAAGGATTAAGGAAGCACAAGACTAACAAAAGAGTTATCTAGATGTGCATCATATAGAATGTATTTATGAGGTTGGTGATAAATTGTTTTTGCGGGTGAAGCTGCACAAGAGTTCAATTAAGTTTGGAAAGGGTGATAAAATCTCTCCAAGGTTTGTGGGACATTTCTAAGTTATAGAAAAGAAGGGATACATGGCTTATTGACTAGACTTACCTGATTCTTTGAGGCATATGAACGCTGTGTTTCATGTTTTAGTTTTACGTCATTATATTTAAGATATGTCACATGTTATTGATTTGAGTTCATTTCAGGTATCAAATGAGGGTGCTCTGATAGCATAGCCATTCTGCATACTGGACCATCGCACTCAACAACTACAGTGTCGATCGTTCGATCAAGTCAAGGTCCAGTGGAACAGTTATAGTCCAAATTCTTCCACTTGGGAGGATGCACATGAGATGCGTCAACAATTTCTATATTTATTTTGAAAATTTGAAATACATATTAGTAGCAATTATATTTGTTTCTTTCATTATTAGACTGTACAAACTTTGGGATGAATTTCAAATAAGAGGAGGTGTATGTAACATCCATTCTTTTCTAACCACATGTTCATAACATTGATTATTCTTTGAGGACACTTGCGTGCAAGTGATCTAGCTAAACATGGTAATTATTGATTATCTGACTTGATTTATAGTTAAAATGTATGCTATAATTTATTATTGAATTTATTATGTTATAACTATTGATGTATAGAATTGACAGGTATTATGATGAGGTTTTCTAAGTGTGCAGGAAACATGAAACAAAGAGGATGTTGATGGAATCGGCATAATTCCTTGGACTCTAGATTGAGTCAGAGAGTGGACTATTGAATTTGATTATGAGTACAATATTTTATTATGCATGTGTTATGATGATGATTTTAGTAATGGATTTCATGTATAAGAATTATTAATATAATTTTTTTAATGGATGCAGGCATGGTGAAACTTGCTAATCAGACTCACATATGGATTAAATGGGTCATAAAAATATATCATATAGATTAGGGAGAGTTGTGGCAGCATCCCTATCACAACCTACTGGCACTCTGATCGTGACCTGAATTGAAGGTTAACGACTACTTTGTTCCTGAGAGGTTCACTATGCCATGAGGGAAGACTGAAACAATCTCTCACAAGGATTTATGAGGGGTGTGAAATAAGATGGACTCCTTATTCCTCAGTAAGTCCTTAGTCTCACATAAGTTCGACAAGTGGATTAAACACTCTAAACGTCAAAAAATTTCCAAACTAATTCAAATGGTGAGTGGTACCCTTGGAGCATGTAGGTGCATCTTCAAGGGCACATCGCATGACTAAATTAATGAATTAATAAAAAAAATAGAAGACTTTAAAGGATAAATGAATACTTAGAATTTGTTAGAGAAAATAATATAAATTTATATTAACTTAAAAACACGAAACATAATAAATCTAAGTCTAATTGTATGCCTAAATGGATTTTATAGAAATGGGTCTAAGGGAATTTAGAGTAAATAAAATCTAAAAGGGGGAGAATAAAATTTAATACATGTACACAATGTGTGCATGAAAATAATAAAATAAATTTTTAATTAAAAGAAATTATTCATGAGGAAGTGTAATGTCAACTGAGAGTTAGAGTCCTAAGTCAAACTAGACTCTAAGTACTAACTAAGATAAGATTTCTAATCAAACTCCAACTATAAATTAGTTAGGAGACACAATAAATGAGAAATTGGGGAACCAAGGGACAACTAAGAGAAAATCTAGGAACTAATTGAGGAGGTGAGGAAAAATTCAAAATTTATTTATTTAAAAGAAAATAAAACATCTACAACTTGAGGGAAGAGTGACATTTGTTTAGGGTGAATAATCTCTAAATTTTTATTTACAAATTATCTAATATTGCATGAGAATACAAGTGTCAAGATAAATATTTTTATAAAATAAAGGTGAGGAAGAAGGAAAGGCACCCTATTGTTGGATGACTGAAATGCTATTAAATTTTCAAATAACTTGTTTACTTGTGTGAGTTGGGCTACAAGTTTTGCAAAGAGGTGGAATCCTCTCCTTGTGATGGAAATATTGAGCTACGGTTTCTGAAATTATGTGTGTGACCCCTTTGCAGCTTTGGGGGATAAGGGGGAAGAAGAGAACCCATAGCATTGGCTAGAAGGTACCGGTGAAGTAGTATTGATTAGCATTCGGAGCAGGACATTACAAAATCTTTCCAGGTTGAGGATCATCCTAATTTAACAATAAATTTTTGGTTATGGTATTTAAGTTTTCGGTTACTTTTATTGTTCGTCAAATACTCTAGTTATTTTTTTATCCTTCGAATATTGTAATGTTCAATGATTATATGTTTTAACACTCTATTAAATCGAAGATGTATGGTTTCTCTTGAATATTGATTCTAAAATTTATGTAAATTATAGTTTGTTTATTATCTTACTTGTCGTGAAATCAAGTTCCTTTCGATGACCTGCCTTTGTACATTTGTATATATTTTTATAAATATATGTTCATTTGCAGTCCTGGATCATCTCATTATTTGTAAACCATCGAGCTCATAACATTATTTTAGAAATATGCTAGAGATCATCTTGTGCTCTCATAAGGACTCGATTGAAAATTTGTACATGCAATGATGTTTCCGATGGAAATAATTAGTTTGAGTTTCGGTATAATTATGCTTAATCCCAGCTTCCAATACATTCACTTATCAACCCGAATTTCTAGCTTTTCGTGATGTCAATTTATGGAATTTTTTCATGAGTTGGAAAAGTAGACATAGTGCACATTACCATATCATCAATTCTCAAAAGAGAAGAAGAGGAAATTATATCTAAGAAACCTGAAACTCATGTATTGGTTAGTTTTTGACTCAATCCTTGATAAAACGTTTTTTGTTTTTGTCTATTTAATCAACATCTCCAGTATCCAGTCACCCTTCTTGTCGAATGCTTGACTATGGTATCTGGATCATTACGAGCACTTGTAAAAGGCTAGCGAGAAATATTTGTTTATTGATTGGGTTAGTTGTCATTGATGTCGACCCTTGAAGAAATTCCGATATCGAATTCTAGTAGCACAAAGGTTTAGGTAATGGACCCAATTTTATTTGATGGATAATGATATTAGTTTTTATATATTTAATGTAAGACTATTCTAGATAGATAGTACATGTCATTCCATTTCCGGTGGTATGTGGAACGTCACATAACTCCTCATGGTTAGAGAGTTATGACCATGTGAAGTTGGAGAATCCTCATGAGTCATATAGAAGCCCCAAAAGGTCAAAGTAGTCAAAGTGTTTGCAAAAGAAATTATTTAAATCATAAAGTTAATGGAGAAATCCCTAAAATAAGGAAAGTGGGATGTTACATGAAAGTATAAATAAGAGGCAAGGCTCTCTCATTTAATCACACTTGAACCTATTGAATATTATTGAATATCTATTTTGTGAAAGGTTATTTTGGAAGGTATTATTGATAGAGAAAAATGCGGCAGGAAAAGTGTGGAAAGAAAAATGCGGCAAAAAAAGTGTGGTAGAAAAAATGTGACAAAAAAATCGCAGCAGAAATAGTGCGACAGAAAAATCGTGGCACAAAAAGTGCAGCAGAAAAATTGCAGCAACAATATGGTTGGGGTCTATTTATGAGAGATATGTGACATCTTGTTTGAGCTTATTGGTACAAGTTGTTACAGGTTATTGGTATAGGTTGACAGTGACAGGTTGAAAGTGGTAGTGGTTGATTTAGTGATAGTGACAGGTTGTCTACATTTGGAATTTATATTTCAGGGTGGTTGGATGGGGCAAGGACATGTGGTTGTAGTCAAAGAACATAGGGGGTTGTAGCCTCCTTCTGGTTGTAGCCATAGAATTGGGGATTTGGAGCTTCCCTAAGGTTGTAGCCTAAAAAACTAGGGGGGTTGGAGCCTCCTTCCAGTTGCAGCTAGAAAACAAAGGAAGTTGGTGCTTCTAATGAATGTAATTCTTCAATACATATAAGAACAATAATTATGTGGTTTTCTCCCGCTTTGGGTTTCCATGTAAAAACACTAGTGTACTATGCATGTGTATCATTGCTCATTTGTTCATTGTTTATGTACTCTGCAATTATTGGATAATAATGCTACACTAATATAACACTTGCATTATATGGATGAAAATGTTTAAATTTCTGTATTACTAATTCACCCCCCCCTCTCAGTAATCCAACAATTGATATCAGAGCAGGTTCCTTTAGAAATCAGTTTAACCATTGAAAGGTAGATCATGGAGAGAAACATGTATAAAAATGGAATACCACAATTTGATGGAAAAAAGTATGCATTTTGGAGTAGAAGGATGAAAACATATATACAAGCATAGGGATTCGAAATTTGGAAATCAATTGTAGATGGATACAAAGAACCAGGAGTTCCTTCGACAAATTAAAGAGAAATGAAACTCGGGAAAAATAATTCCAAAGCCACAAATTCACTTATGAATGGTCTTTGTGAATCAATATACACCAAATGTATACATTGTAAATCCGCTAAAGAGATTTGGGACAAACTCCAAAATATTTATGAAGGAGATTCAAAAGTCAAAGATGCAAAGCTTCAAAATTACAAAGGTTAGTTCGAACAACTAAAGATGAAGGAAGATGAGAATGTTACAACTTACTTCTTATGAGTCGATGAAACAGTAAATGCAATCATAGGATTGGGAGAAGAAATTAAAGAATCTGTAATTTTTCAAAAGGTACTAAGATCTCTTCCTATGTGATTTGATCCTAAGACATGAGCACTAGAAGAAAGAGCAGATATAGAATCAATAAGCATGGACGAACTACATGAAATCTTCACAGCATATGAAATGAGAACTGAACAAGAAAATTCAGATATAAAAGAAGCAACTTTCAAAGCATCCAAAAGACCAAAGAAAAAGGGAAAGAAAAAAGAAAAAGAACATAGCAGCAATAGTGACATCTCAGAAGATGATGAAGAAATGACCAACTTTGTCAGAATCTTGAATAAGGGAACCAACGACAGATATAAAGGTAATTTTCCATTGATTTGTTTTAATTGTGATGGTATTGGTCATTTTGCCATCAAATGTC
>SNQJ01S0166040.1:25416-42350 GCA_010110895.2 Picea sitchensis | reverse complement strand
ATCTCTTTCCTTTCTTAATGTAAGAAACCTGTCTCTATCACCTATCATGTGTTTTAAATAGCCATTGTCAACATACCAACCACGTTTCTTTTGATTATCTTGTAGAGTGAGTGTGCATTCTTCATTTCTATATTGATTATGCTTTCTTATACATGTCCTTTTCTAAGGGTCCTGTCTGTAACTATTTTTATTTTTTTGTGGTTCTCTAGGAGGGACAGACATTCTACAATATTTGGTCATGTGTTCAAAGTTGTTACATTTGTAACATTCCACTTCAATGCTCAAAGATTCAAACATGTTGTAATTTATTCTCTGTGTTTCATTAGGCCTTCTTAGATAACCCTTTTGTGTATGACTTTCAAATTTGTTTATGTTCCTGTTGTTAGCTCTGCAATTCAAAGCTTTATGTCCAAAATTATTACATGCATAACATAATCCAAAAAATATAGTTTGTTACATGGGAGTTGAAGATCTTCTGAAAGGAAGTACTCTTATGAACTCTTCTTCTTCCTGAGGCCTATCTATCGGTTTTTTCTTTTGAAATCTGAATCTTCTCAGTGGAGTGTTCTTGTAATCTTCCATGTATATCTTCCTATCCCCTTTGATTGTTTCTGCATAGATTTTTGGTTATGTTTATTGCTATGTTTTTTGGGAGCTTAATCCCTTTTCTATCTAATTGTATCCAAGTCTAGACTTTTCATGATGAGGTTTTTGACTGATGATAATGTCATCCAAAACTTTTGAGTTGTTCTGCATATTTTTCTTTTGAAGATCCTTTCTTAATATGACAATCTCTACTTCCAAATTTCCAATGATCCTGTCTTTTTCTTCTAGTTGTTCTTTGAGTGCTTCTTCAATTATTTTATCTTCTTCTATTTGAAGCTTCAATTTTTTTATCATTTGTTCTAGTTCTTGAGTGTCTTCTTTCTTGTCTAGTTCTGCTTGTAGTTTCTTGTTTTTCTTCTTTTCTTTTCTGATAACTTCTATGGAACAAATCAATTCTTCTCGGTAGTCAAATTCTACCTCTTCATATTCTTCTTCGGCCTCTTCATATTCTTCTTCGGAGTCTTCTTTATCAGAGTCTTCTACTGCCATAAATAGAACTCTTCATGTTTCACTGTCACTGGCTTCATCTTCATCTGATGATGAGATTTCTTGTTTAGTGCATAAAATTTTCTTGAAATCTTTATTTGTGGTTCTTTTTCCTTTATATGTTTGTTTTCTATTTGAGTAACCTTCATCCTTTCTCTTTTTCTTATGAGGACATTTGTTAGAAAAATAACCAATACCATCACAATTAAAACAAATCAAATGAAGCTTACCTCTACACCTGTCATTGGTTCCCTTATTCAATATTTTGACAAATTTGGCCACTTCTTCATCATCTTCCGAGACGTCACTGTTGTTGCTATGTTCTTTTTCTCTTTTCTTTGACTTTTTGGATGCTTTGAAGGCTGCTTCTTTTATATATGGATTTTCCTGTTCAGTTCGCATTTCATATTCTGTGAAGATTCCATATAATTCATCCATTCTTATTGAGTTAGAGCTTCTCTTTCTTATAGTGTTGATATCTTAGGGTCAAATATCATAGGAAGAGATCTTAGTACCTTTTGAACAATTAAAGATTCTTTGATTTCTTCTCCCAATCTCATGATTTCATTTACTGTTTCATCGACTCATAAAAAGTAAGATGTGATATTCTCATCTTCCTTCATCTTTAGTTGTTCGAAATGACCTCTGTAAGTTTGAAGCTTTTTTGCTTTGATTTTTGAATCTCCTTCATAAATATTTTGAATTTTGTCCCAAATCTCTTTAGTGGATTTACAATGTGCAACTTTGGTGAATATTGATTCTCCAAGACCATTCAAAAGTGCATTAGTGGCTTTGGAGTTATTCTGACCGAGTTTTATTGCTTTCTCATTTGTCGAGGGAACTGTTGATGTTGTGTATCCATCTACAATTGATTTCGAAATTTGAAATCCATGTGCCTGTATATATGTTTTCATCCTTATGCTAAAAAATGCATACTTTTGTCCATCAAACTGTGGTATTCCATTTTTATACATGTTGTTGCTCTACATGATCTACCTTTTAGTGGTTAAATTGATTTCTGAAGGAACCTGCTTTGATACCAATTGTTGGATTACTGAGAGGGGGGGTGAATCAGTAATAGAGCAATTTAATCCTTTTTCACCAAAACTGCAAGTGTTATATCAATGTAGCATTATCATCCAATAGTTACAGATTAAATAAACAATGAAAAAATTAGCAATCACACACATACACAGTACACCAGTGTTTTTATGGGGAAACCCAAAGCAGGAGAAAACCACAGAAATATTTTTCTTATACGTCTTGAAGAATTAGATTCATTGGAAGCACCAAATTCCTTTGTTTTCCAGCTACAACTAGAAGGAGGCTCCAACTCCCTAGATTTTCAGGCTACTACCTGAGGGAAACTCCAACTCCTCAATTCTATGGCTATAACCAGAAGGAGGCTACAACCCCCTATGTTCTCTGGCTACAACCGGAAGGTGGATACAACTGCCTATCCTTTCCCCATCTAGTTGCCATGAAATATAAATTCCAAATGTAGACAACCTGTCACTGTCACTGAATCAACCACTACCACTGTCAACATGTACCAATAACCTGTAACAACATGTACCATGCATCAACTGCACATCAACTATGACTCATCAATATGAACCAACATCATCAACTATACACCTCGTGTATGTGTCAACTCATCAACTACTTGTCTCAACAATGTACCCAACATGTACCTCAACCATATACCAAAGACATACACCAATATAACCATAAAAAATTCATCACTCTATCCATAAACCAAATACCATAAACCCTTACATAAAACCGTGTGCCACAACCTCATTGTTATGTAGTCTCAATCTAAACCAACAACTTCAGCAACACATCACAACCGAAAGACCAATACCCATATGCCAAATAACAACAAAAAAATACCAACTATATCCCGCAACAAATATGATATATGCAACAATATTGAACATCCAATACCATCTCAAGAGATAAACCCTAGCTCAAAAAACATACCTCAAACAAGATGTGCCATATCTCTAATAAATAGACCCCAACCATGTTGCTGCCGCGATTTTTCTGTCGCACTTTTTTTGCCGCGATTTATCTGCCACAGTTTTTCTTCCGTGATTTTTCTGCTGCACTTTTTCTGCCACGATTTTTCTGTCACGATTTTTCTGCCGCAATTTTTCTGTCGCACTTTTTCTACCTCAATTTTTCTACCACGATTTTTCTACCGCACTTTTTCTTCTGCGATTTTTCTGTCACACTTTTTCTTCCGCATTTATCCTGCCGCACTTTTTCTCTATCAATAATACCTGCCCAAATAACCTTTCACAAAAATAGTTATTCAATGATATTCAAGTGTGATTAAAATGAGAGAGCCTTGCCTCTTATTTATACTTTCATGTAGCATCCCACTTTTCTTATTTTAAGGAGTTCTCCATTAACTTTATTATTTAAACATTTTCTTTTGCAAACAATTTGACTTTTTGGGGCTCTTAGATGACTCATGGGTGTCCTCCAACTTCACATGGCCATAACTCTCTAACCGTGAGGAGTTATTTGACGTTCCACATACCACTGGAAATGACATGACAAGCACTATCCATATAGGATAGTTTCACTAAAAATTTTACTGACCTTCATCTCATTATTTCACAATTAAGCATGGGTTCTCTAAGCATACTTCTAGGATAACTCAATCCTCAAAGCGTCTTCCCGTGAGGGATTTCACCATAAGGGGACCACTTTGGAGTTCATCCATTTGTACTTCTTATCAACCATGACAAGACAATAATGAGTCATCTTTACATCAAAAAAACTTGGGTCCATTACCCAAACATTTGTGCTACCGGACTTTCTTCAAGGGTTGACATCAATGACAACCAACCTTAATCAACATGTACTCCTATTTGCTTTATGATTTTATTGGGACTTTAGGTTCTCAGAATATGTGAATTTACAGGAGTCCATCGTGGTACTCAAAGAAATATAAAACTTGCAAGAAAAATAAAAGGAAAATGTTTGTTTTATTTCCTAAAGAAAGTTCCTAATAAAGGACCACAAATCGAGCACATTCACACATTTAAATCAAATAATCAAAATTTTCTCACATCCATCATAGTTTAAAATAAAGATTTATAATCACATAAAAAGAAAAAGAAGATGGTTTGCATGCATAAGAGAACTTTAAAAGAGTGAACATGAGAAACTCAAATAAAGATAATGATAGATCAACCTCAAATACTTTATATTCAAAATCAAGGTTACAAAGTACAGTCGAGATTGTTCCCGAAGTAGCTCTCTTGAAATTTCTAGAAATATATAGTCTATTACATATTCTTCGAAATTTAAAATGTGTTTCTCTTTAAGACTGAGATTGGGGCTCCCACATACCATAAAGGAAATATACACAAGAATGAATCTTTTAGAAGGAATATGGTGGATGGTAAAAATAATATCAAGACTTGGTAAGAAGAAAAGAGAACTTATTAGTCTTCAGTTAAACCTTTCTATTCAAAGAAGCAGAGTAATTGGATAAAGGACTAGATAAAGAAAGAAAGATATGATCAGCATAAACTTATTATGATGGTATCTCCTACAATATATTGCTTCTTCACTTGTTTGATTTTGTCATTTTATTTTCTTCATTGATGGTTACAGGCGCTGTCTCAACTATTTCTTTCCCTTTTTAATAAAAAAATTTTAAATAAACTTTTATTTTCACAATTAATTTCTCATTAAAATAGGACAACTGTAATTTAATTTTCTGAAAGTGAAAACCAAATTATTAACCATGTAAACCACCTCTTATGTTCTCTTCATTGTCTCATATTTCCAACAATATAAAATTTTCCCAAAATCCGTGTGTCGAATCTCAAGATATGAGCTTGTGAAGTTGAGATGTCACACGAGCCCATTAAAAACTGAAGCTGACTGATATTTTAATTTTTGATAAAAATTTATCAACTTTCATCACTTGAAACCTATACCACCATATTCTATGCTGAAATATCTTTCCAACAGTATAATATTTGCGTGATTCTGACACCCAGAGCTCAAGTTATGGCCTCTGCAAGATCAACACTCAACCACCGTCAATCAAAATTGATGGGCAAATGTAGGCCCTTGGATGAATTTTGTGCCTCCCTTCATAAGATTCAACTTTTTAGTTTGAATGTATATCCAACATGCATTGGGATATTATATTCTTCATGCTATATAAAACTAAGTGTTTGACACACTTAGCAAGAAACACAAGAAGAGAAGGAACTATGGAGCTTGGAGGATTCGACCCTTGGAAAATTGTTTAATATAATAATAATTTTGCTTGCCCAGTCAACAATGATGAGTCACCCAACCAAATTTTGCCACATGTCATCACTTAGTAGGCCAAAAATATGCTAATAAGAATCTTCCATATTCCATCCAATAAGATTACACCATGTGTCACTTCTTATATGTTGTCATGTGTCTCCATTAATTAGTTTCCATGTGGCACCATCCAATGACTACCATGTGGATGTATCTCATTGGTTAATAAAATGTCATGTGTCACTTGGAGATGTTCCTCATAGAACTTAGGATAGAAAAATATTATTAAAATAATATGGCAGGTTCGTGGGTTTACGTGAATGAAAAGTTAGGTGAGGAAGTCACCGTGGACCCGCGGTAATACATAGGAAGAAATGAGTGTGAAAAATTCTAAGTGTAGGTGAAGTGGAGAGGAGAGGTAAATAGTAGTAAAAATAAGTTGTAAAATGTTCCAAGTCTTGAGAATCGGTCGGATAGACTTGCATATAACATATGAAAGAAATATTATCAACCCTCACCAACCCACAAACCCATGAACCCACGGTAACTCATATATTTGACTAAGTGTTGGAGGAGTTGCATAGTAAAGAGTAGTAAAACAAGTTGTGTGCATTATGAAGGTGATGGAATTGTGAGGGTAGTAGAGATAACATATACTCTTAAGAAATATCACCAACCCATGAACCCGTAGTGCGACATAGTAAATAAGACTAAGTCATCAACCCGCGAACCCACAGTGAGACATAGTAAATAAGACTAAATCTAGAAAGTATATAATGGGTCACGTGAAATATGGAAAGAAATATGAAAAATATGAAAAATGAAAAGAAATATATGGGAAATAAAGGAAAAGGGAAATGGATGTGAACATGGAAATGAATAAGGAAAAATGGCTAAGTATGTAAAATGGTAAGGGGAATATGAAAGTAATGAGACAATGGGAAAAATGACTAGGTATAAAATGAGAGAATGAATAGAGGTGAAGGGAAAAGAGAGGAGAGAACATGCCACTTAGAACATTTTTCATATTTCGTTTTGTAATATCTCCATTGGACTTCTAGACAAAAGTATGTGTATCTTGGTCATGGAGACTCTGATTTTGATTTCATGAAATGCATGGCGAAGCTAATACCGAGGGCTATGTAATGAACATATAATAGTTCAAAAATATTCATCTTCCAATATCATTTTATTTTTATTATTTGAGGAGCAGGAATATATATAGGTGACCAAATTTTGGTCAACAAATGGCTCCAACTACGGGACACTGATCCCCTGTGGGTTGTTGAGAAAATCAGAATCTCAAGACCAATCACCTTCTCCATTGGGCTATGGAGTCATCTTCAAATTGAACTCTTGTAATTATTCTTCTTTCATGGAGTTATCTTCAAACTTAAATATAAATATTATCTTATTGTGCAAAACTGAAATGAAGAAACAAAATATGTACATACATGATCTACCTACCCTAACTTACTTGAAAAAAAGGGGCACCTTATGTGTAGTAATATCTCCAATGGAACCATTCAAGCATTGATCTGATTTGTGGAATGAACTCCAAAATTATGAGATATGTTGGGACTTGTACCAATGAGTGAGGGGTACTCTCAATATGTACTGGAGAAAATTATACCAAGTATGGTGAAGTTTTAATTGCATTATTTGGCCAACAATGCTCTAGAACTATAATTCAATAAAATCAATTATTGGCTGCTCAAGAATACTATTGTCTTTGATTGGCTGAGGAGTTTTCAACATAAGAATACATTCATAATTTTTCTTATTTCCAACCACTTCCAAGGTTCTTGATTCATAAAAAATATCTTGAAAATACTTTTCTTTCTTGTAAGGGTGATCTTGCTCATCATTCTTTTCAATATTCATTTCTTCCATCAATTTTTCTTGTTTCAAGTTCTCTTTTGATGTTTCATCATCTATCGCAAGGTTGGAATCTTCTTGTGTATTTGGTGGAGGATCCTCAATTTCATTTTCAAATTTTATGTTCGAGATGTCTTCATATGGAGTATATAGGAAACTGAAATTTTCTTCTTTTTCCACATTCAAGATGATTGTTTCATTGATGATGTCTTGGCAATGTTCTTCTTCTATGCAATGGATATATTCTTTATTCTCAAAAAAAAAATCTTCCACCAATTCTTCTTTATTTTGGTTGAATTCTTCTTGCATATTTGGTGGAGACTCTTCAATTTCTTCCTCATATGGAGTATATGAGATATTGATATCCTTTTCTTGGTCTTTGGAATTTTTTCCTTCATTCTCAACAACAAGATTTGATTCAGAAAAGTCTCTCAGTGTTTCATGATATTATTTTTCTGAATCATTCATTTCATATTTTTCTGTCCATGTGGGAGAGGGTGGGTGGGAAGCAACATTTAAAACATCAGCAAAAAACATATGAATGCACCTTTGGGATAAACTTTTCTGCAAATGAATCTTTTAACACGACTCATCTAGTAATGGAGTTAGGCATGAATGAACTATACCATTCAAGAGCATACTCTTGTAGAGTTTGTAGGAATAATCTACATGTAACATTGTCTTCAGTGGGGTTGAAATCATAACATGTACCTTTAAAATTAATCAAATTTTTCTCTGCGTCTTCTGAAGCATCCCCAAAGAACGTAGAAAAAAAATCAATAAGAATATTGGGCATTTGAAAGTCTATTTCTAGTATATTTAAAGGGGTATTATGAAATCGCCTCATTCTTTGAGTATTTGTCCCTTTTGTCGAGTCTTGCAAATCCATTGATGGGATTGATGAATAATATGAAGAAGCATTACGACATGAATGAAACCCTTCATTTTGGCTTTTACAATGGAGTTTACAGGGAGTTTATTCTCTTGAATCTTTGGTGCTTCTTGTTTCTTTTTGAAATTACAAAAAATGTGAGCCATGCTTAAGATAAGCAGCATTTTTATTGAATATTCTTCTCGAAACTTTCAGCCATGGAGATTTATGGTTCCTCAAATATCTTGAAAATAAATCATCCCAAGTATGGTCGCCAAAAATGTTGACGCTTGAATCCGTTATGACCGAAATGAGAATCTCACGAGGATGTAAATCCTCATGCATTTTTATAGAGCTGGTACTCCTCTTTTATTTACGATTTTATTGGGACTTTAGGTTCTCAGAATATGGGACTTTAGAGAAGTTCGTTGTGGTACTCAAAGAAATATAAAACTTGCAAGAAAAATAAAAGGAAAATGTTTTTTTTTTCTTTTCTAAAGAAAGTTCCTGAGAAAATACTAGGAACCGAGCACATTCACACATTTAAAGAAAATAAGAAAATTTTTCTCGCATCCATCATAGTTTAAAATAAAGATTTATGTTCACATAAAAATAAAAAGAAGATGGTCTGCATGCATAAGAGAACTTTAACAGAGTGAACATGGGCAACTCAAATAAAAATAATGATAGATCAACCTCAAATACTTTATATTCAAAAATCAGGGTTACAAAGTACAGCTGAGATTGTTCACGAAGTATCTCTGCTGAAATTTCTAGAAATATATAGTCTATTACATATTCTTCGAAATTTAAAATGTGTTTGTCTTAAAGACTAGGATTGGGGCTCTTGCAGACCATAAAAAAATATACACAAAAATGAATCTTTTAGAAGGAATATGGTGGGTGTTAAAAATAACAACAAGACCTGGTAAGAAGAAAAGAGAAGTTATCAGTCTTCGGTTAAACCTTTCTATTCAAAGAAGCGGAGTAATAGGATAAAGGACTAGATAAAGAAAGAAATATGTGATAAACATAAAATTACTATGATGGTCTCTCCTACAATATATTCCTTCTTCACTTGCTTGATTTTTTCCTTTTATTGTCTTCATTGATGGCTACAGGAACCGTCTCAACTATTTCTTTCCCTTTTGAATAAAATGTTTCTAAATAAACTTTTATTTTCACAATTAATTTCCCATTAAAATAGAAAAACTGTAATCTAATTTTATGGAAGTGAAAACCAATGTTTTAAACATGTAAACCACCTTTGATGTTCTCTTCATCGTCTCATATTTCCAACAATATAAAATTTTCCCAAATCTGTTGTCTGGATCTCAAGATATGAGCTTGTGAAGTTGAGTTGTCACATAGGCCCATTAAAAAGTGAAGTTGACTAATATGTCAAAACTATACCTCCATCGTCTATGATGAAATACCTTTCCAACGGTTTAAAGTTTGCGTGATTCCGACACCCGAAGCTCAAGTTATGTCCTCCACAAGATCAACACTCAGCCACCACCAATCAAAATTGATGGGAAAATGTGGGCCCTTGGATGCATTTCATGCTTCCCTTCATAAAATTCAACATTTTGGTTTGAAATTCTATCCCACATGCATTGGGATATTATATTCTTCGTGATATATAAAACTAAGTGTTTGATACACTTAGCAAGAAACACAAGAAGATAATGAACTACGGAGCTTGGAGGATTCGGCCCTTGGAAAATTGTTGAATATAATAATAATTTTACATGCCCAGTCAACAATGATGGGTCAGCCAACCAAATGTTTCCACATGCCATCACTCGGTAGGCCAACAATATGCTAATAATAATATTCCATATGTTATCCAATAAGATTATGCCATGTGTCACTTCTTATATGTTGCCACGTGTCTCCATTAATTAGTTGCCATGTGGCACCATCCATTAACTTCCATGTGGATGTATCTCATTGGTTAATAAAGTGTCATGTTTCACTTGGACATGTTCCTCATAGCACTTAGGATAGGAATGTTCCTCATAGAACTTAGGATAGGAAAAATACTATTAAAATAATATGGCGGGTTCGCGGGTTTATGTGAATGCAGAGGTAGGGGTTTACGTGAATGAAGAGGTAGGTGAGGAAGTCACTGCGGACCCATGGTAATACATAGTAAGAAATGAGTGTGAAAAATTCTAATTGTAGGTGAAGTGGAGAGGAGAGGTAAATAGTAGTAAAAATAAGTTGTAAAATGTTCTAAGTTTTGAGAATCGGTCGGAGGGACTTTCATATAACATATGAAATAAATATTATCAACTATCACCAACCCGCGATAACTCATATATTTGGCTAAGTGTTGGAGGAGTTTCATAGCAAAGAGTAGTAAAAAGAGTTGTGTGCATTATGAAGGAAAGTGCATTGTGAGGGTAGCGTAGATAACACAAATCGTGAACCCGTGGTGAGCCATAGTAAATAAGACTAAGTCTTGAAAGTATATAATGGATCACGTGAAATATGGAAAGAAATATGAAAAATATGAAAAATGAAAATGTATGGAAAGTATATAATGGGTCACGTAAAATATGGAAATAAATATGGAAAATATGAAAAATGAAAAGAAATAAGGAAAAGGGAAATGAATGTGAACGTGGAAAGGAATAAGGAAAAATGGGTAAGTGTGGAAAATGGTAAAGAGAATATGAAAATAATGAGACAATGGGGAAAATGACAAATTATAAAATGAGAGAATGAATAGAGGTGAAGGGAAAAGAGAGGAGAGAACATGTCACTTAGAACATTTTTCATATTTCTTTTTGTAATACCTCCATTGAACTTCTAGACAAAAGTATGTGTATCTTGGTCATGGAGACTCTGATTTTGGTTCCGCGAAATGCATGGCGAAGCTGATACCGAGGGATATGCAATGAACATATAATAGTTCAAAAATATTCATCTTCCAATATCTTTTTATTTTTATTACTCCAAGAGCGGAAATATATATATGTGACCAAATTTTGGTCAACAGTACCATAACAACATAAGCATAAGCCTTAAAACTAACACATAACCATATCTCTAATCCTATAGACACCCTATTGTATCAGATAATAGATGAGTAGACCAACTTGGGCATCAAAAACCTGGTACAAGCATTAATTCTCAACCTTTCACAAGACTTTTCACAGATCCATGAATTTCTCCTCTACTGCTCACGGATATCTGCTCTTTCCTCCACTACAACCCACGTACATCCACACCATATTGACCTGTAACCAGAGGATACCTCATAAATTAGGGTTACTCACATTTGTTGCAACTTTTAGACTTTCACTTTCGACCTTCCTTCACAACCTCAGACTTGTTACCTCAAATTCGGCCTCAAATTTACCAATAAAAGGATAAATCATATCACTTATTCACTTAGAGATATTCAATAGAATGTGTGTGTGAATGTACTTATGAGAGACTCCTTGAGGTGTATTTATATTTTTTCTAAGTAACCTATTTCCTTACTTTAGGGGTTTCTTGTTACCACCACTTAACCTTTTCATTAATGACTTGTAACCAACTAGGGGCTTATTGACCATTCTTTGGGGCTTCCAACTTCATGAAGATATATATCCCTAACCATGGGGAACCATTTCATCTACCACCTATCATCCAAAACAAAATGATGAGTAATAACCATCTATGAAGGTAGCATTTACATTTTCATTCATGTCCTTATTCCTTGATCAACTTCGGGTTCAATAACCACGCCTATGGGTTTCTTGCAAACTTCTTCMAAGCGTCTTTTTGTGAGGGCCATGCTTACAGCTACACCATAAGGGGACCACTTTGGAGACTTCTTCAAATACACCCATCACGTCTGTTGACATCAACCACTCTTGTTGACATCAATGACAACTAACTTACCATCAATCTCGATCACAACTCTAGGGTATCTTGAACGTTCCAAGGGCTGACATCAAAGAAACCCAATTTTCCAACACAAGTGATGAAGAACCCTTGGTATGGATTAAGGTAACCCATAAGTTGTGGCCAGGTTCCCAAGGAGCGGAATAGTACTAAAACTAGCAAAAATATCAACAACCTACATACATATTAATAATATTGAACTATTATTACAAAATAGGAAAATTCAACAACATAAATACAACAAATTTGAGATTTAAATGTGATTTAATTCTACACATGATACTTGTGATGCAGGTGACTTGTCCATCACATGTGGACATTGCTCAACATCGCTTGTTCCCACAACCTGTAGAAACACAACATTAAAAATTTGAGGATGGCATAAAATAAATAATCACTATGGTGAATTTATCAAATATGACACATACCTATGTATGGGGTAGACCGATTGAGAAAGAAACATCTATTGTTGCATAAGTGGTGGAGACAAATGTTGATGCATCCATGGGCGTAGAGGGTCTGCTACACGAGCGTAGAAATTGCAAAACAACATATAATAAAATATCAATATAAATACACATTATACTATATAAATATATAATGTAAAGAGAATAGATATGGTTAAGATACTAACCTCCTCCATGACTCACTCTTGTCCAATGACCTCAATAGGCCCATAACAAGTCTACCTGCAACTCGAGCATCTATGAGGTTCACATGGACAACTATTATGTCCATGTTCCCTCTCCTCATTGCACTTTGTTGTACGGGGTGAAGCTCCAACCCCTCTATCAATGTCACTAATAGACACCTCTTGTCGAGATAGTACAACAAAGCTACCATGTTGCACTAGGCTTCACGTCAATGATGATATAGCTACATGTACTTGTTGTAAGCTCTCTGTAATAGGAGGATGTTGGATAGGGGGGGTAGGCCTTCACTTGAGGGCATGAGGACCTAACATGGGATCACACACATTCTCTCGGTCCTGTGTAGAGCCTTGACCCACCCCCTGGAAGTCACCAATGTCAAATTATTTGACATGGTGACCCATAATTTTCTCAAAAAATATAAAGGCACCTCCCTATTATTGCAAGGAGGTTTATCAAATACCATGTACCACCTATCCATCCACTGTTGACTAATTTGTGGGTGGATGCACCATTCAATGAAAATTCATTTCCTATTGACACATGGTTTTCGTCTAGTTCAGGGATCAATCAAAAGTGACATTAGTTCTTGTTTTGAAATACCCAAGTCTCTAACTTGGTTTCTATCTAGTCCAATGCGGTAAAACTCATACATTCTAGCTGTGTATTGAGAAATAGAAGTTAATTTCCCTTGGGAACTTACAATGGACCTCACAATGACGTCCAAGGAAGTTTCCAAGGACTCTCTACTAGGTCCTCTCATACCCCTTAATTCATTTACAATTTTTCTCGATATGTCCAACCCCTCATCAATTTGTGTGTCTATGTTGGGTGGTTGTGTTAGGTTGGGGTTTTCCTCGCCTTGGTCTTCGTGTGATGGGTTTACATTGTCTCTGGGTTCCATTTTATAATATATGATACAATTTAATAAGGCATGGCATGTAAATTAGGTCGATTTTTTTAAATTAAAATAGAAAATTACAAAAAACATCAATACATATTTTAAGAAAAAAAAAAAAAAACCATAAAATAATCACATTTCTTGTAAATTCTCTACAGTTATTTTTAAAGGGAAAATATTAGGAAATGTAAGAGGTGACTCTCTCTAAATTTTCTATATGATATTTCTCTATAAGATTACAAATTTCTATAATTTAGATTTTTTTTTAATATATTAAATTAATTGAATAAAAGTAAAAATTACTAAATTAAGAGGAAAATAAGAGAAATCAAACATACCTCGCTTGAGTGGGACACGGTGGAAAGATATTGACTTTGCTCCTCCTATCTCTTTCCTCAATGAGGGTAAAAATTCGAGCACGATGTGTGTAAATAGGCACAAATCATGTCTGGGACTGATTAAAAATGGTATGACAGATGAACACGCACGCATTCCAACCAACAAGCCTGCTTCCAATCTCAATGGAGGTTTAGGATTTTCTAAACCTATATAATCTGTAACGTGTGCGCATTCCTAAGAATACACACAGGTTCCTACGAGTGTGCGTTCCTACTAACCCCCTTGCCACTTTTTCGTCCACCAACTTTGTGCACGCATCCATATATTATTACTTGGGGTATTGGATGAGATATCTTTGCATGCAATTATCTTTTATGTGTCAAAAGGTTTGAGAAAGTTTTGTTGTTTGTCTTATTCATAAGTAGCAAGTATATGAGGTTGCATATGAGTTGGATCTAAAGAGCTTCTTCATAAGGATATGATTGAACAACCATCAAGAAAAGGTAAGATAGATTCCTCCTTCTCATCTATCTTAGAATATAATTTGTGTATGCATTAGATCTATATGGAATCCATAGTTGTTTATCCTACAGTCATTCATTGATTGTAATAAGTTTAGTGAGAGGGCTTGTTTATTAGTAGACAAGTTTCTCTACAACAGAATTGGCGACTCCGCGAGGGAAGGAACTTGGTTTTCTTATTTTTTTTTTGAGTTTCCTTGCCTATTTTTCATCCATGTAAATTATTATAGGCTCTTTGCTATGTATTAATTTTTTTTTAGTACAAGCGAGTTTGAATTCTCTTAGATCTAGGTTGAGTTTGAGTTTTTTTCTCAAACCACACCCGGGTCTCTTTTGTCTCTTATAATAGTCACGACCACTTACAAGTTTCCTTTATGAATCCCATGGCCAAACCTTCTAGTCACTTGTTTCATATTGACAACCCATGGCCAAGTCCTGTAGGTTATTTTTGGAAGCTTTTTGGCAGTTTTTCTTTAGATCGGGTTGTCTTTTCTTGAGGAGGTTCCAGGGAATCTACAATTGTCTTGTGTGTGTCTAGTCATGTGCTTCTTATCTCATTTGGTTCATCAAGTGGATTTAGAAGCCTCACATAAATATATTCATTTTTAAGTGATTTGCATCGGTATTGTCTTGTGAATAGTGACCTTGCCAAACTGTAGTGCATCTCTTTGTTTGATCTGATTTTTCTTTGCATTCTTAGTTTTCATTTGCATTATAAGTGAAATCAAAAAAGAAAATTTCATTGCATAGTCATTTTGTTTTAGCACTTGGGATTTCCTTTCAAAAGTTGCTTTGGTGTTGGCTTGCGAATAATGACCTTGCTAAAATTGCACATATCTTCATATCCTGAGTGGATTGAGCTTTTCATTCTTAGTTTTCATTTTCTTTATAAGTGAAATCAAGGAGGAAATTATGTTGCATGGTCAATTTTTAGTATTTTGGGGTTCTTTTAAAAATTTGCATGGGAGTGTTGGTTTTGATTTTTGGGTCTGAAATTGTTTTTGGATTATATTGACAGTCTCATTTGGTTTGAGTGATTGTTGGTTTGAATGATTGTTGTTTTGTTTTAAATTATGAAAAATGAAACCTATTTTCCCTTCCTTGAATAGTTTTCATCGAAATGAAAAGAAGTGCATTGTTTTCATTTTCATAATTTGATTTTCTTTGGATGCAAAAGAGTCATAAACTCAATGGTGGTGATAAACTAGATATGAGGCATCAATCATTTTGGCATCAATAATTTGGAAAGTTTCATGTTGAGGCCTACACTTGATGATATCCAAACCCTCTAATTAAATTTTAACTTAATCAAGTTTTTTTTGTTTGGCATTAATAATTTGGAAAGTTTTATGTTGAGACCTGCACTTAATGATATTCAAACTCTCTAATTAAATTTTAATTTAATCAAATTTTTGAACAAATTTATAGGAAATGAAATGTAAAATTAGATGATCTTCATGGCATGTACAAGAGTTCAAGGATGAACATTCTTTTGAATTTTTCCATATTCCATTTTTTCAAAAAATAAAAAAAAAAATCACTAGTTTATGTCATACATCAATATTTTTATGTACTTTTTGTGATAGTGAAGTTATTTGGAATCTAATGACTTCAATATATTTTTTTGTTTTTCCATGTATATAGATATTGTATGCCATGTAAAGGTTTTGATAAGCTTTATCATACTTTCCAGTGGACATTATGGATTATTAGGTGACATAAGAGGAGAGTTTTTTTTACTTGGATATTCTCTCTTAAAACATTTTTTTTAATATATATTTTTTTAATCTTTCTTAAGATATGTTTTTTTAATATATACTTCATTAATAGTCATCATCGCATTAAAATAAAACTATTGCTACTTAATAATCCGTGAATCGTGCCCCACATAACGTTTTCATGACTTTCAATAGGTTTAAAGTACTTTCATGCTTTTACTAGGAAGATCATGTATTTCATATTTTTTCATTTTTAGTTCATTTATAGAATTGAATGGTAAGTAGATTAAATGGGAAATGGTAATGTATTATGGGTAAATGGTAAATAAAAATATATTATGATTAAAAAATATTTAAAATTTTAGATTAAATGATAAATAATAATGTATTATAGTTAAATAATATATAAAAATATGTTGTGATAAAATAATATGTAAATTAAATGATAAATAAAATTATTATAATTGAATGATAAATGAAAATTTAATGTGATGTTAATAAAATTTATATTTTATATGAATTTATATTAGTTTTCAGAAATTATTTTTTGGTTTCTTCAAAGGGTTGAGTATTTGGACATTTGAAATGAGGTCAGTCACTTTTTACTTTGATTCAATTTTAATTTTATGTAAAAAGATTTAAATATATTTTATTTATTTTTTTATTTTAAGTTTCAGAAGTAAAAGTTGATTTGAGAGATAAAGTCAATCCATAATAATAATTGTTACATCTTTTTTCTCTTCTTTTCAATATGAGCACTCCACCACCTATTCCAAA
>SNQJ01S0166040.1:0-15074 GCA_010110895.2 Picea sitchensis | reverse complement strand
TAAATGTTTGAAGTTTGGCATCTTTTACTTTCTCATTTCCTTCATAGCTGCTAATAAGTTTATCCCACATTTCTTTGGCAGTTTGAAGATGCATCACCTTTACAAACTCGGCTTTTGCAAGTCCATTCAAGATAGCATTCATTCCCTTAGCATTAAAGCTAAACTCTAACTTATCATCCTTGGAAGCTAGCACAATAGGCTTTATGTATCCAGTCTCTACTACATCCCAAACATCAACACCTAAGGTCATTAGGTATGTTCTCATTCTAACCTTCCAGAAGGTAAAATTTGTTCCATCAAACAGAGGAGGCTTAGTGGTTGAAGTCCCTTCATGACTTGTCATTTTTAAGATTATAGATCTACCTTTAGATAAAAGGAACCGGCTCTGATACCAATTGTTGGACAACTGAGAGGGGGGGTGAATCAGTTGTTACCATGCTTAAACAATAATGCTTATTTTAAATTCATTACAAAACTCTCAATGAAAATCACAATAATGCAAGGAGGTAAGCAATAGAACATTCGACATCAGTCACACATATGAAATATACAGAGACAGATATTTCCTGAGGAAAACCATAAAGGGTAAAAACCTCTTCTTCTTGGTATGATAAGTAATCTTTACATTATGTACATTATCATACATATGAGATCCAACTCATTGTGAGGCTACAACCTCTTTTTTGCAAGCTACAACTTGTTGAGAGCACCAACTCTATGTTTTCTCTAGCACCTACTAGAAGGAAGCACCAACTCCCTGGTTTCTCTAACACCCACTAGAAGGAAGCACCAACTCCCGTGTTTCTCTAGCACCCACTATAAGGAAGCACCAACTCCCTGGTTTCTCTAACACCCACTAGAAGAAGGAAACAACACCCTAAGTGTTCCAGCACCAACTGTATTGAAGAACCAACTTCCAGTCACACAGGCACCAACCTATAAAACAAAGAACAACCAGTTCTCCCTTGCACCACCCTGCCACCCTGGTTTTTCTAGCTGCGACCATATGGAAGCTACAACTCCCTGTGTTCAAGCACCCACTTGAACCTCTGAGGACAACAGTCCTGCCTAGCACCTCCCTACCACCCTGATATATAAAGTTTGTTATTTGTAAATTTATCACAGTGATACAATATTTACCAATGGCTTACTGATCTCATCACTGTTCTGCTACACTCCTCTACTCTACCTGCATCAGTGTCTTCCTGCACACTTTCCTTACACCTTATGTTCTTCTTCCTTTTATGCTCTGTGCACCATGTTCCTTCTATGCACCATTCCTCTTCTGTGCATTTCAGCTGCCGCACTCTGCCTCCTTCTACACACATGAATCACTCTCAATAGCAGCCATCATCTCTTCTTTGTTATACGTTCTCATCATCTCTGTGCACCTTGTGCATGCTATATGAACAATGCTTCTCCATGCTCTCCCCCATGCCATTATTCTTCACATTGGGATATACACTGCCACTACACATTGCCACCACTTGACTGCCTCGAGCATCAACACACTCTCTTTGTTCTGCATGTTCTCCTCATTTTGAGTGCTCTGCCTGATCATCATTGCAACTCTTCATCTTCTCTTCTATTAAACCTATGCGTCCATCATCACTGGGTGTTATGCTGAGATTCCTTAGCCTCTCTAGCTATCGAGACTCTTTGTCTTCTCTGTCATAGTCGAGATCATTCCCTCTGTTGCAGTTCCAGGCTCCAACGGTCTTACATATGTCAATAGCCTCTATGAATAGTCTTCATGCCACTGGAAGATGCCCCGAGACATTTCATCTTCTCCGGCGATCACCCTAAAGTCTCTTCGAGTCCTCTGGAAAAAACCATCCATCATTTCTAGAAGTTACACTATGAACCTCCAAGAAAACGCATCAGCAACTGAATCACCAACCATCCAAGAGTCATGATTCAGTTCTGCTAATTGAATCGTAACTGATCGATTAACTGTGAAGAGAAACAGTAGTCCTTCGATCAGATTTCCAAGTATCCAACACCATTGGATTACAAGCACAGAGTCTCCCATTGATTTCGCCATTTCGCATTTCGACATTTCGGAATTTCATCGTTCCTATGGTGAAGAGTCTCGACTCATCATGTTACGATCACCGAAAAGGACATTAACTTGGTGCTAGCTCCTCCCTCTCACATGACCACTGACGGTGACCACAACCTACACCAAAAGGTGTTTTCGCATTTCGGCATTTCGGCATTTTGGAATTCCTATGAAGAATTTTCTTGACACTCCAAGTCGCAATCCCCGAAATGGAGCTAGATCAATGGTCCACAAGACTTCATAATCTGATCCCTTCTTTTCTTAATCGAACGACTGATGGGATTTCGGATTTTTCCCTTCGAATCATCGTGACTCCAACATTATAAAATTCATGATCACAAAATATCCTAAGTGATCGAACGGTTCACATAACCCACTGAGATGGACAGTTGACGGGATTTCGGAGTTTTTCCTTTCGAGTTTTCGAGACTCACAATAGTCCCTTTCGGCATTTCGGAGTTCGAGACTTCATGATGGTGAAGTTTCTGCTTGCTATGTAAAACCCTGAAATAGAAAGTTTCGATGTGACGTAAACCTGCTGACGTCACATGTGGATTGACATGTGCCAAATAGTGGCCACATGTCACTTTGATTCGTGACTTACATGTGCCTGAAATGTTGAATCATCTTGACACTTGTCATTGCCTGATTGTGCCACATGTCCTTAGCTGACATGGTTTGCTGACGCGGTTTGTTGATGTGTTTGTTTCGGGATTTCGACGTTTCTCATTTCTCAACTTCGGCACTCCTGTGATGAAGAGTCTCGACTCTTGACTCCTCCAACTCCCGATATCCGAAACTCTGAAATGAAGTCAAATCAACGGTCCACAATCTTGATGATTCGACGGTCCAGATCTTTTTGTGATTTCTCATATCATGAGTTCCTGCTGTGAGTTGCTTCCTTGACTCCTCCAACTCTCGGTATCTGAAACACTGAAATTTCATGGTTTTTCATTTTGCGATTTCATCATTCTTGTCGTGAGTTTCCTTGACACCTCCAACTCCCGGTATCCGAAACTCCGAAATGGAGATTAAGTCATGGTTTCGCATTTCGCGATTTTCTGTCGTGAGTTGCTTCCTTGACTCCTGGAGTTTACGCTTCTGAATAGGATCCAATGATCACTTGTTGAAATTTCCATTGCCATGCCATTATCCCTGTGTTATTGGTCGTGATCTTTTCCATCAATGACAAACACGCATACTCTGCACTATCTATTCTGATCTTAGCGAGCTTGCTCTGTTGCGTCTTCCCAAAATACTTTTGGTGCCCACCTGGCACATTCTTCCTGTACTTAAGCCATCGTCGTTGTTGTACTTGCCATCAATGACAAGAATATGTTGCCTGTAAAACATGCCAACAGATAAGGTACAAGGCACTACTCATAACAAAAAGTACGGTTTAATATTGATAACAAGAAAGCTGCGACGTAGTTGAAGGAGTGCATGCAGGCTCCAAAGGTAAGATTATTGGAGTGAATGGATGGCCTCGTGAATGCTTGACTCAATCCCTCGAAATGGACTAATTTCCCCCACATTTATTTTCATGCACCCTTGGTGACACATGGCCCTCAAAGAGCTCATTTCTCTCCACTTGTAATTCCATTCTCTTCCCATAAGAACTTAGGATAAAATAATTATCCATACCATAGTCCTTAGGAACAATATTATAATATTCCTTTGGAAATAATCTTTCTAGCTTATCCCCCTTTCTAGGCTCTTATCCCTCCCTTTCCCTTCCTAGTGGAGTTCATTCCCCCATACTCTTTTATCATGGTTGGTCTACACACAACGATGTATTTTATTAATGATACGAGTGTTTACATATACAAAAATAGTCTCCCTGGCCTTTATCATCTAGGTTCTTTGTCCTAATAATCACATAAGCCTTCTGGCTTATAATAACCTAGMTCACCAACCTATAAAACATAATTACAGTTACAATTGGGGCTCGGTCTTAGGGTATTACATTCCCCTCCCATTATTTATGCACTTTCCTCATTGCATATATATATATATATATATATATATATATATAACACGTTTATACCCAAAATTTCAAATACCTTCCAAAAGATGTGGGTATTTTTCCCTCATAACATKCTCTTGCTCCCAAGTTGCATCCTCAGGACCGTACCATGTCCATTGGACCTTTACTAGCTCTATGGATCGATTTCGAAGCTACTTGATCTTTCGGTCCAGTATACACACCAATTTCACCTAAAAAGTGGCTTCTTACTCCACTTGAATCACATTCCAATCAATAACATGATTAACATCAAGTATATACTTTTTGAGCAATGATACATGGAACACATTATGAATAGACATTGATGTAGGTAATGCAATCATATATGCTACAAGCTCAATCCTCTCTAGGATTTCAAATGGCCCACAATAACGAGCTGCCAACTTTGAACAATTTCCCAACTTTAGGGAACTTTTGTTGGCGTTCACTTTCAAGAATACATGATCACCCACTTTAAATTCCCTATGAGTTCTTCCCTTATCAACATAGATTTTTTTCATGTCTTGAGCATCCTTTAAATTCTATTTTATTTTCGACATCTGCTCTTCCATTTCCCTAAGTAATTTTGGCCCAACCACTTCCCTATCTGTTGGGTTGTCCTAGATTATAGGTCTGTTGCACCTTCTTGGATAAAGTGCCTCAAATGGGCTCATATTTAGATATGCTTAGTACCCATTGTTTTAATCAAACACTACCAAGTGTATATAATCTTCTCATTTTGATGGTTTATCCATCACATACATCCTCAACATATCCTCAATCACTTGATTCACCCTCTCTATTTTTCCATTAGATTATGGATGATAAGTTGTGCTAAAATTCAATTTTCTTCCAAATCCTTTCCATAAATTTGACGTAAATTTTGGATCTCTATCAGACACAATGATCTTGGGTATAACATGCAGTTGAGAAATTTCCCTCATATAAATATCAACAACGTTGGTTTCCTTGTGAGTGAGCTTTACTGGAATAAAATGGGTACTTTTAGTAATCGTATCCACCACTACCATGATAGAATCATGCTGCTTATTTTCTATGGTAAGTTTGGTGATGAAATCCATTGTTACAACTTCCCATTTCCACTCAGGAATGGATAATGGATGTAGAAAACCAGTTGCATGTCTATGCTCAACCTTGACCTTTTGTCACTCCAAACATTTGGCAATATATTCAACAACTTCTTTATTCATTTCTGGCCAATAATATTGGCTTTTGACAGTTGCAGTAGTTTTCTAATACCCTGGGTGTTGAGCATAAGGTACATTATGCATTTCTCTAAATATCATATTTTTCAATTGCTAGGAATTCGGTACATAAAATTTTTCTCTGTACATGAGAATTTCATCATTCCCTAGCTTGTATTCTTCATTTTTCTATTGCAAAATACCTTGTTGTAATTTTATTATTATTTCTATGTATTGCAAATATGATTTTTCAGCCTCTAATATTATGTCCTTCAAATCTGATTGGTACAATCTAATGGTTGTAGCATGCAACTCATGCAACCTTCTGCTAAATTCATCAGCTACCTTGTTCTCTTTTCCTTTGATATGTTTTATATCAATGTCATATTCACTGAGAAAATATAACCACCTTCTTTTCCTGGAATTTAGAGTTGGTTGATCAAATAAATATTTCAGACCATTATGGTCTGTCCTCAATTCGAACCATTTTCCCATGAGTTAGTGCATGCACTATGGAATCCAACTCCAAATCATGAGTAGTATAGTGCCTTTCATGCTCCTTCGACTTCCTTGATTCATAACATACAGCATACCCATTTTGACTAAGGAATCCACCAAGTCCTTATTTACATGCATATGTGCATATAATCAAGTCTTCATTTGGATCAACCATCCTTATTATTGGAGCATTGGTTGATAAATGCTTCAAGTGTTGGAAACTCTTTTCACACTCCACTATCCATTGAAACTTCACTCCCTTCTTTTGAAAGGAAGTGATCGAGTGTGTAATCTCTGAGAATCCCTCAATAAATATTTTGTAATAGCCTACAAGGCCCATGAATGATATGACTTCTGTCACATTCTTAGGTGTTGACCACCCTCTAATGGCCTCAATCTTTTCAGGATCCACTATTGTCCATTCCTATGATATGATATGTTCCAAATAATGAATTTATTTTTGATAAAATGAGCACTTGCTTAATTTGGCATACAACTGATGCTCCCTTAATAGTTATAACACCAACCTCAAGTGTTGTTCATGTTATTACTCCGACTTGGAATATATAAGAATGTCATCTAAAAATACAATGAAAACATTATCTAAATATTCTTTGAAAATAGTATTCATTAAACACATGAAGACAGTTGGTGCATTTGATAATCCAAATGGAACCACTGTGAACTGATAATGCCCATACCTTGTTCTGAAAGCAGTCTTGTTGATGTCTTCTTCTTTAATTCTTACCTGATGATAACCTCACCTGAGATCAATCTTGGAGAGTATTTTTGCATTCTTCAACTTTCAAAGAGGTCATCAATCCTTGGAAAAGGATACTTATTCTTCACAGTTACCTTGTTCAATTGCATGAAGTCCATGCAAAGTCTCAATGTTCCATCCTTATTCTTCACAAATAATATTGGGGCGCCCCAAGGTGAAACACTTGGGTGTATATACCCCTTCTTCAGAATCTCTTCAAGGTCAATTTGCAATTCCTTACATTCTAGTGTACTCATCCTATAAGGGGTCTTGGATACTGGAGTTTCTCCAGGCATCAGATTGATGGAGAAATCAATGTCTCTTTTAGGGGGTAATCCTGGTATTTCTTTAAATACATCCTCAAAATCCCTTAAGACTGCATAATCTTCAATATTTGGCACCTTATCTTTAGGTGTCTCTTCCATATGACACCATTTTTTGTAACTTTTCTTCAGCTACAATGCTGAGATTTCTCTGACAGTTATTTCCCTGGGAATTCCCTGTACTGTCCTTAGGTTCCCTTCTTCATCCTAGCAAGTAATTTCCTTATTATAAAAATCTAGGATAGCATGGTGTTGGTCCAACCAATGTATACCAATTAGACAGTCATAGGAAACTAAAGGCAATATATTCAAGTCTTCCCTGGTTCTCATTCCATTCATGTCCATTGGACATGACTTAACCATCTCATTAATTTTTGTTTTGGCTCTAGTATCCAACTGCACCAACCAAGATTTTCCATGCTTTCTTCTTGGAAAATTCAATCTTTCCACCATTGTAGGATCCATATATATATATATATGACTAGGTCTTGAATCAATTAAAATAGAAATGGTTTGGTTGTTGGTCATACCTTCCACTTCAATCATATGTGACTGAAACTTAGCTTTCTTGTTGTCCAAGGCTGCATAGATCCTAGGTACATTTATGCCCATGTCCTCCACTATTTCATCTTGTTGTACCTTGTGAACAGTCCTCACTTTTTCACCTTTGTGAGGAAAATTTCTATACATATGATCTCCCTTACAAACCCAACATTGAATAGGTGGTTTCCTTGGCCTTTTCCCCCCTGTCTCAATCATTTTGGGTTCTCTAGAAGTTTGTTATCCTTGAGGACTATTTTGAAGAATGGTGGCTTAGTCCCCTTCTTCCTTTGTTCCATATTGTATGTATTCTTGTCTTCCCAAGATTTTTGGAAAATTAGCCTTCCTTTATGTTGATCATGAAGGAATTTAGCTTGCCTTATGGTCTCCTCCAATGTTTTGGGATCGTCATACTGTATCCTATCACTGATGAATGATGGAAATCCACTCAAATACCTATGAATATTAATTGTCTCATCCTTGATGATAGAGACATACTTTAGGAGTTCTAAAAACCTTCTTTCATATTCATCTATGGTCATACTCCCAAGCTTGAGTTCAAAAACTCCTTCATTTTCTTGTCATAGTGTCTCTTAGTCAAGTATTTCTTTTGAAAATACTTCTTGAATTCCTTCCAAGTGACATTTTTCTCTTTAATGTGTTGGGCCTCTACCAATTGGTCCCACCACATTGATGCCTTTCCCTTGAGTTTATAGATGGAAATTATTCCCTCTGCGTGTGAAGAGTAATTATGTAATTGAAAATACTTTACCATTCCTAGAAACCATGTATTTGCATCTTCATCCTTCTTGTGCTCATCATCAAATGTAGGAGGCTTGATTTTTTTCATTTCACCTTGTAGCTCATGCACCCCAGACCTCCTCTTATGCTTCCTGATAGGGGATGGACTTGAACTACTGTGTGCTCTCCTAGTGGAATGCTTTGGGCATTGAGGGTGGTCTCTTCCAACATTCCTTGTTCTTCCTCTCTCATCACGAGACTTGCAATTCTTTGATTTTCTTGAGTCATTCTCCTTATCTACCTTATTTTGTATTATTTCCAAGATTTGCATTAACTTTATGTTGAAATCCTCTTGCTTCTCCTTGGCTTTCTTAATCCTTTCATTATTAATTTTATAACTTTGGAAATACTTTTGCATATTTTTAATGGTCTCTACCAAGTTCATGCTTTCTTCCTTTACTTCTCCATGTCCATTTGAGTTTGTACCTTCATTACCCATATGGACATCCATCCCTTTTATATCATCCTCCTAGTTGTAATCCCCTTGTGTATCTTCCATCCCTCTGCACTCTATGATGATCCTATTATGATCTAATTGTTGTTAACTCTGCAAAATGTGTAGCCAACAGAACTTGTTAGGCTAACTGATTTATCAATTGCATGAAATTATGAACAACTCTGGTTCATAATGCATCAAATTTATTTATTCTGATTTTCTGAGAAATTTATTGTCTAGATCCATTTTCTGAGTGAACATTTATATTCTACTGTCCAATAACTTTCCAATGACGGCTCCCTTTCTCAATTCTGAGTCTTGAGAAGAAAGTTATGGTTATCTGAAAAATTGTCCTTTTGGTGAGGGAAATCCTTGTACAAGTGATCCTCTTTGGGAGCCAAATTATCTATCAGATCCATGTTGGATCCTCTCTTTAAGGTTCACAGGCTCGTGTAGTTTTCCCTCAAATGTAGGTCTGTACAATTCTGAAATTTGCAGGCTCCTTCTCTAAGCCCCCCCTTTTTTTCAAATCAATTCTCGAGCACTAGCCCCTTTTATTTTGGCCCAAAACACATGTGACCATGGGCTAGAACTAGGTGCTTACTTATATGGATCTTATCCGTAGCTTCAGGACTCTGGGGCTTTGTAACTTCAGGATTCGAAGGTTTCTGCTTCAACACACTTCATTTTCCCCAAATGTCGAATTGGCAAACTTCCAAACAGGTGATTATGCAAACCTTTAGGGCTCTGGTGCTTCAAGAATTCATCTTCAGAAGATTTCCCAGCATTAATCAACATTTCCCATGAACATTGAAGTGGATAACTCCACAAATGGTTATTCTCTGGAGTTTCGTTACTCCGACGCTTCATAGCTTCGGGCTTTAGAAGATTTCTTAAAACAAAACCAAATTTCTCTCAAACGCCAAATTGGAAAATTCCTGGAGGACTCATGGATCAACAATCCACAGTCTTCATCAATATATACGGTCAATAGGAGCTTAGTGACTCTGGGCTTCAATATTTTGGAGACTCCAATGTGCACTGCCTCCCGAATTGTCGAATGTCAAATTCGATATTGACGACTCCTCCTCCTCCTGTAGCCGACAGTTGAGATATACTCTAGAACTTCGGGCTTCAAGAGTTTTCACTGTGGATTACCACCAAACCTCTAAATTATCAAATGTTGAATCAGTGAAGGATGGAGATCCACAATTGACACTCACCTGTCAATGGACGGTCGGGATTGACTCCAGGATTCGAGGCTTCGAGCCTTTTCACACCAAAACCCTTTGTAACAATGATCCTCTGGATCGCCAAACTTCCAGACACTTGCTAATATGCTGACACATGTTCTCAATAATGAATGGTCAATATCTTCTCCAGAGTTTGGGACTTCAAGACTTTTTCTACTCCACGCAACAATCACAAAAAATTTCCAGAGTGTCGAATCTCCAGACTGTTGTGAGATCTACAACTCACGTTTGCATGTGTTTAGATCCAATGGCTTGGATCTGATCTTCGCACACATGCTTCTCCTCTGGTTTGGGGTTTGATTCAACGACCCAGATCTAGGCTTGGCCAATCCAACGGTTTGCACTCCTAAGAGTGATCTATAGTGTAGATTCACTCCGGGACTTCGGGACTTCGAGGATTTTGTGTCCCTTCCAATAAACAATGAAAACTGTCGAAGTAGCAAAATCTGAAGGACTTCGGTGCTTAACGACCATGCATCTTCTTCATCTTCGAAAATTGTGAGGGATTTATCTTCTCCTAAATAGATCCAATGGCCCAGATATAATCTTGTGGCCCAAATCAATGATTGTTGTGGTTTCTTTCTTCCACTAGATTTCTCAAACTACTACACCTCCTGAGATTTGGAACACCATCCAAGTGTTCTCTCGGTGCCTTCCTGACACTCATGGAAACTCTATAACTCAAAATGTTTCTATTTAGACAACGATTCTATGTGAAAATTTCACTTCAATTTCAACTTCCACAGCCCATCAAGGCTCAGAGTTGAAAACTGGAGCTCTGATACCAAATTGTAAAACACCCACCCGACCACCACCCAGGTCGGGTCACATCACTAACACTTCTCTTTCCACCAGTTCTAATAACATATTGTATCATCCCTGACCCTCAGTTGGGCTAGGCCACATAGAATTTCTCGAACTGTATACATAATTTAAAATATACAAATACTCTGCAAATTTACAGATTCATGCGGAATAACACTAACAATACACATGCAACATACACAGGGAAAAACCCATAAAGATAAACGCATAAAGAATAATGCAGCAAAGTAAATTAACATGCAATTTATACGTATATTTGATAAATGACCACCAATTGTGTGAATACCTTCACTGATCCTCCCATCCTTAGACCATGCTACTCAGAACTCTCAGTAGTGGGTCACCCCCGAGATGGGACTAAACTCCACCCAGGTAAAGGGATTCCTAACTAGGTTTATGTATCTTAGACAGCGGGAACAACTTTTTCAGGTGCCTACTCAAACTAAAAGCTCACAGTCTCTCATTCGCCATATGCCTGTCCCACCCTAGGAAGGGTGCCCCTTCTCTACTCAACAATCCTTCAGTTTCCCCACTTCCCTTCCAAGCCTTCAGCAACAAGCCAGACAGGAAGTCTCATAGCACTGTATTTTCAGTTGGGATCCCTCAGGAAATCAATTCCCAACAATTCTCTCACATGCAGATATTTTCTCACGGGCCTGACAACCCGCCTCTTCAATCCACGGGCCTGGCAACCCGCTTCTTCAATCCAGCGCTTAAGTCAACCAGGTACAGGTAATGGCAGCAACAACATTTAGGTTAGAGGGAAGGTGATTGATCTGAAAATAGAAGGCTGACTTGTTATGGTATGCAAGCACCCCTACTTCATTAAAATAAACTTTACAGGACCTTGCTTCATGTGTTAAAATATGTAAAATAAACTTATGTGTTAAGTTTATGCTTCTTCCTTTAAATGTTCATATATCTTCTTGTAAATGCTTATGTATGAGCAAATGTTCTTTTGAATGGTTAAATATGTGCTTTAAATGAAATCATAGCAACATAACTTGCAGCAAATAAACCATCAAACTCAGAACAATCACAACATGATAAAGGAGTTCACCCCCCTACGGGCTACATCTCCTTGAGCCTCCATAATGGACTTGGCTCTCTGGGATTAATTAGTCAAAAGTTCTTTTACAAGCTGCTGCTCAACTCCAATGGAAAAACATACTGCACCATTGAGATCAGAACACATAAAAACCCCAAAAATGACTAATACAACTCTGAAAACGGATCATGGCTCATCCGGGCATGACCTCTTCTACATGTGGCCATAAGCTTCCCTGAGCTTCTCTTTGGCAAAAACACCTGTAAAAGTCCTCAAAAGCCTCTGAAACCTATCCGAATGTGTTCAAAGCATATCGATTAGCCAAAAATGATTATTCAATCATAGAAAACAAATATAGGCTCACCAAACCATGTCCTCGATCAATGAGGGCTTGAAGTTCCCTGGAGCTTCCTGAAACTTCAATGGTGAAAAACTTGCTGAAGAAGTCTTCAAATTGCTGTGAAAACTGGGCCAATGGATCCAGCACGTCCAAAAACCCCTGGCTGGGCTTTTACGGCACCTCAAACGGCCAAACGATGAAGAAGTTAAGCCTCCTCCATCTTTCTCCTTCAACTTTGATGGAACTGGCTCTACAAAACGCACATATGTGTGCATGAACCTAGAACACACTCCAAAACGCACGTTAAAACCTGGCATCGAGCGGTTCCGAAAAATGGTCCAAACTGTAGGACGGTTAGGGTGCCTCCAGCCCCCAACTGCCTAGCACTTGGGCATATGGCGCATGTGACCGTGCTCTTGGCAAAAGGGTGGTTAACGGTTATAAAACCCGTTTGAAAACCAATTTTTAAACACGCGCGCTCCGGGTTTAAACCAATGGTTAATAATAAAACCCGCACAAATGTATAACTGCGTGCACTAACACCCATGCCAGATTTAATACACGGTTATATTTAATATACATTGCAATGCAATGTAACGTATTGCAAAATACGCGCCATATATAATACAACTGTAATAAAACTTTGGTTTATAACCTATGGTGTATAGGTATGGACCGTGCATTTTAAAATCCGCGCAAAAGCATATAAATCATGGTCATATGTTAAACCAACGTAACCATGGGTTGGGGCTTAAGCCCCGGCCCGCGCCCCTTTCCACATAACACAACTTCAAACTCAAATATCAATGCGTCGACCCATATGACAAGAAACAATGGGCGGCATGACGGTTAGTGGAAATGTGATAAAGCGTTGGATAATAGGGGAAGGTCACCAGTTCAAATATGGTCGACCCCAAAATTTTTGAACCCAAGACCAAATAGACAAAAATGAGGGGGACACGTGGCGCCCTCTGATTGGGCCACGTGTCCTCATACCATTTGCCCAAAAACGGACACATGTCAACATGCCACTCGCCAACAATCGACCAATAAAAATGTGCCACGTCATCCAACTGCCACATCATCTCTACCATGTCAGCACCACACGTGTTGCTGACGTCATCCGACACGTGGATGCTGACGTCATCATGTGCCACGTGTCACCCATCCAGTGGTGACACGTGTCACCTCAGGATTGGCCAAATCGTACGCTGAAAAGTCCAAAAATGCATGACATGTGTCATGCCCTGGAGCTGCTACGTGTCCTGTATGGACATGCCACTTATGTTGTACGGCCTTCCACGTGTCCTGTACGGACTGTACGGACAGGTACAGTCAGCATCAAATTTTTGCCTGTTTGGCTCGGCGAACAAATCGCGATAACTTCTCCATACGGACTCCATTTGCGAAAGTAAATATACCACCGGAATTAGGAAGATGAAACGGACGCAATGGCACCGTTTTCGTCGCAATCCGAGCACTTTGAAAATTGAGCAAATTTTGCCCCCTGGTCCAGATTTTGATCACACCTTCCCACTGAAAGGCTTTTGGACCCACAAAATCTTATGATCGTCTTTCAAGTTATATCAAAATCTTTTCGACAATCACCTGAATACTCTGACATGTCGTGTGCTGCAACTAGCTATGTCCTTCAACCACTGCTCTCTGGCTACTGCTGACCCACTGCTCTCTCCGTGATTGGAATACTGCCAACCTTCCCACTGAGAATCAAGTTCCTCTTTCAAACTCTTTGGCGTCAACAAAAATCAGCTCTCCAATGGCTGCTAAAACTTCCTGCGACATCTTTTCACAAGACAAGAAAACCATCAATCTTGAAAACAAATCATACAAGATTGAAAAATGATGCTAAAAAATCTTTTGTTCCTTAACAAACTGTCGCATCTCGTACTTTATCAAAGCACATGGCGTTTTCAAAATCAACCTTCAAGTCAATAAACACCATCGACTAATCACAAGTCGAACAACACGATCAACACAACATAGTCGTCAGAAAATCATCAACCAGTCGAGACTCATTTCAACATCAAATCGACCTTCCTATAAATGCACACATAACACTGAAAAGTGCATTTACAATCAGAAAAATGCAAGCGTTACTTGCTTAAGAAATCCAACCATTTCTTACCAAACCATTTGAACGATGACATTTTCTGCAGAACATCGTCTTCTTGTGAATCATCCTGACTCACATCAATGATGGAATCTCCACTTCCATTCTCGCCAATCTTCTTATCCAACTGCTTCTGTGGCTGTGGACGAATAGTTGGATGCAACGTCCAACATTGATCAACAAGATGACCCCTCTTCTGACAGTGAGTGCAAACTTTTTGCATCCTCCTTTCATGCTGCCTTTGCTTGGACAATTTCCTGAAAGCGGTTAATCTTTTCCAACACTTGGAAACATGATGGTTATACAAACCACAATATGTACATGGATTCTTTCTTCCATTCTTACATATAAAGTTATTATGCTTAACATAATCAAATGCAATTGAATGATAAGCAGAATTATACCTGGAGCATTCACCTTTATCGCCTTGTTGAGGAGGTGAATCTGAAGAGTTACAGGCTCTCCTTTGAAGACCATCAATAGTGTTCTTGTCCTCATCACTGTCACAACTCTTACGTTTGCTTTCATCCTGAACACAAGCCTTGCATGCTGAAGGGATTGAACTTTCAACAAAAGTTCTTAAACTTTCACCTTTAAAGCCTTCCTGAGGAGGTGAACTTGAAACAAAGTTTATACTCGAACCCTTTTCCTTTGTCTCCACGACTTTGGAATTTTGTCGTTCATATCCAAGACCACAATACCTAGGTCTTTCTTCAACAATAATAGGCTTAACAATGCCGTGTGCATGCTTACCCAAACCTCTACCTTCATAGCCCATTTTAAACATCAACTTGGACCCTATTCCCCTTGTGTGATTCTCAAAACCACCCAAACATTCATCTTTAGA